>JAJLTK010000020.1:0-237082 GCA_030568155.1 Wenyingozyma suzukii
ATATAATATAATATAATATAATATAATATAATATAATATAATATAATATAATATAATAAAATAAATAAATAAATAAAAATGCCTGATATTGTTTTTGATATTGTCGGAACCTGTATTTCATATGAAAAGGTCATCGAAGCCATTGAACACCAAATGGGTGAAAGATTTAAGAAATCTGGTATTGAAACCAGATTATTCTTTTTCTTTTGGTTAGCTGGTTGTGAAAGAGATTACTCTTACCTTTCTCAGTGTGGTCACTACCAAACTTTCCAAGATATTTTCAAATATACTTTTTACAGATCTCTTTTCTTTGCTGGTGTTAAGAACCCAAGAGAATATGCTTCCGAAGAAGATCTTAAATACATTTTCGGTGAATGGTTCAAATTAGAAGGAAGACCAGAATTAAAGGAAATGTTCCAATTATTACGTGATTATGGTTTCACTATCTGGTGTCTTACTGATGCTTCTCATGAAAGAGTTGCTGGTTATTTCAGAAACTCTGGTGTTGAAATGCCTTCTGAAAACTTAATTTCATGTGATTCTATTGGTGCTGGTAAACCAGAAAAAGCTGTTTATGAATACATTGCTAACATAATACCATCAAAGGGTAACGATGCTTTCTTTGCTGCTTCTCATATGTGGGATTCTATTGCTGCTAAACAAGGTGGTTTCATCACTGCTTGGTCTAGTGTCCATGAACTTGAACCATGTTCCGAAGTTTTCGGTGAACCAGATATTATTGCTGGTGGTTTAGTTGATATGGCTCATAAAATTATAGCTAAACACAAAGAACTTACTAAATAGATTTATCTATTTTAAAAACACAAACTTTTTAGCATTAAAAAAAAGCCAAAATTATATCTGGTATATTTTCATTTATATATAATAAAAACTAAGTAGCTAAATACTTTCAAATTAATTAACAATACTATAGAGAATATTATTTATTTTTTAAAGAAAACAAGGAAATGTTTTTAAAAATATATTATAAGAAAAGAAAACATTTCTATTGTAGAAAGTAAATGGAACCATGCGGGCAACGACAAGAGATTTTTTTTTGCTTTTTCTTTTTTTTTTTGACGTTTTTATTCTTCAGAGTATAATGCAAGATTATATCTTACGAGTCGGGGATAAACTTCTTTTTTTGTCCCAACGCCATCTCTTTTTTGTGCGCATCCATCTCTCAAGCGGTGTTTTATTGGTCGCCTGTGTTATCTATATAATTTAAGCGACCGTTATCTTTTGCATCATATACTAGTAGTAACTTGACCGTTATCTTCTGCATTTATGGAACGATTTTCTCCAGTGAAAAGTTATGTGATATTTTTTCTACAGTCTACACCCCCGAAACCAAAAAGGTATTTTTAGTATTCTTACTATATTTTTTTATTAGAATCTTATATTTACTTTACATACACTAATTATCCTTTTGATCAACATCCTTTAAATAAATACCATATTCAGAAAGAATACCCTTTTCTCTTAATTCTTTCTTCTTTTGCTTTTCTTCTTTTCTAATAATTCTAACATCATCAGGATTGAATCCAGCTTCTTTTGATTCCCAATAAGCCCATTTTGGTGTCTTTGCAATATATTCCATATGATTAAAATCTCTTCCTGATTTAATCAATTTAAAATATTTTTCATAATCAATATGTGTATACCATTCATCATTAATCTTAAATTTAGTTTGTGCTATTAAAATACAACATGAATGTGCATGTTCTGTTGCTATTTCATATCTAATACCAAATCTTTCAAATCTTTCATTAATTTCATCACATAATTCAACAACGAATTTCTTACATTCTTCATAAAATGGTATATTTTGCATAGTTAATGGATTACCATTACCATTGGATGAACCACAAAATGTAGCACCTTTAATTTCAATAAATGTTGGTTGACCTTTTAATACCAAATCAGCATATCCTGAACTTTGTGACATATTAAAACCTTTAACTAATGTTAATCTAAAGACAGTTCTTTGAGATGCTTGAACAGTTTTTAATATATCAAGACATTCATTAAGTCTTTCCCAATAATCTCTAAATAATGGTCTATCAACAACTTTTAATTCTTGTTTTGTTGGTGCATCAATTGAAACATATAATTGAGTAACTTTATTTAATGAACGTAATTGTTGTGGATGTTGTGCATTACAAACTAAAAATGATGATATTTCTTTTTCATGTAACATACCTAAGAATTCATTAATATATGGATAGAAAATTGGTTCTCCAACTAATGATAAAGCACAATGACGAACTCTAAATGCTTCATTAAATCTATCCATTGTAACACCTGGAACACCTCTCATTTGTTTAATTTTTTTATAATGACCTTCTAAAGCACCATTGAGAATAACATCAGGTTGATCTACTTCCCATCTCCAGTTTGTACCAACAGGATTTGTACCATGTCTCCAACAGAAAACACATTTATTTGAACATGATAATGATGGTGTAGTTTCCATACATAAATGTGATCTAATACCATAAAATGCGAATTTATAACATGAGCCTCTATTTCTTAATGCTGATTTAGTCCATCTACAAAGTTTGACACCTGAGTGTGTACCAACAACAGTATAACCTTGTTTTGTCAATGATTTATATGTTGGTGAATCTTTAGCAACCATTTGCTTTACAATTTTATCACTAGTAGTTCTTACTGAACTTTGTTTCATCTTTTTACCCATATCTTCAACATCAACTAAAGTACCATCATCAGATGAAACTGGTGATTCTGATCTTCTAAATTTATCAAAATCATCAGAATCATCGTCTTCACTAGTACTTATATTTTCATCATTTAAATTATCATATTCTTCATAATTTTCATAATATTGTTGATCCTCCAATACCATAGGTTCATCATCATTTAATACTTGACCAAATAATCTTGTCCATTCTTTAATTTTATATTCACCATCTGTTTTCATACAAGCCATACCTAATGGAAAAATTCTTCTTGCACCTAATTTAGCTAACCATTTATCAGTTAATTTAGCTTGATAACAAAATTTTTCTGGATAGGATTCTGTATCACCAAGACCTAATACTGTAAACCCACTAAGTTTCTTTAATGGATATTTATCAACTCTAAAATCATTAAAAGTATCTTCTAAAGTATCTAAGAAATAATCGATTGGCGAATCTGTTTCATAAGATGGTAAAACCATAATATATATAAGGCTATTCAAATCTTGAGGTGTCTTAACAAAATAATTTTCTAAATCATCAACATCTTCATCAAGACTTAACAATTTAGGCTGATTTTTAACTTTTAATTCATTTGTAAAATAATTGTATACAGAATCAGCAGCTCTTTTTGACGAACCTGTTAAAGAAGAATAGAATATAATGAAATTTGAATCTATTAATGGGATTTCAGATACTGTCATAGAACTTTTTTCATTTGTTACAGTTTCTTTAATTGGTTTTTTAGCTTTGAAGATTTTTGGAACTCTTTTTGTTTTCTTTGCTGAAACTGGTTGTGGAGCACTTAATCTTTTGAAAGTCATTCCATTGCCTAATTTAACTTCTTTTTGACCAACCTCTACGGAGTTTTTCCTATTGAGTAACATAACTGAACCATTATTTAATTTTGTAGCAGTTTTTTCAAGTGGTTTGGAAATTGCTGTTTCATTTATATCAATTTCTAAATCTGGATCAGAACTAATATCTTTTTCAAAACCTGATTTACAAGTACATTTCTTCTTTGGATTAGTAGAACATGATGATACGTATGTTGTGGAATGTACTTCTTTTTGGGAAATAGAGTCTTGTGGTTCTTTGTGAGTTTCATTATTTTGAAGTATAAAAAATATGGTAAATAACAATAACAAGATTGTCCATCTACCACCTTCCCAGAGATAAATACCTGAAACGGTACTCAGGAGAACTATACTATAGGTATCCATCGTTTGTAATTATAGTTGTTAAAACTAATTTTTAATTATAAAAAACAATAATGGCAAAAAGAAATAGGTTAAAAAAATATTCTCCATCAATTTGCCAATCCAATAAAACTTAAAAGATTTTCCATTACTAAAACATTTTTTTGTGCGTGTGAGCAAACCAAAAAAACGTCGATAGAGAAAAACGACGCGACGTCAAACTATTGAGTCTATCGACGCGACTTCGACGGACGATGGAACGTTTTAAAAAAAAAAATCTTCGTTTTTTTTTAGGTTATCGGCTTCAAAGCAAAATGTTAATGCCTTTCGAAGCCATCTTGCCACTCGAGGTAAAACAAGGGGAGTGGTCGGGGACTGGTTATTGTTACCCACTTTAAATTATTGTGGTGGTGGTGGTGGTGATGGTGTTAGTTTAATGATAATGGCCAAGAAGAAGAAATCACACTCTCTAAGTTTCATGTGGCTTTTCATAACGTTTTAAAATAATATAAAGCTTAAAACCATGCCAAATTTTCTTTTTTAAAATGTTTAAGATATTTTGCTCCATTAAAATGCGTGAGAGTATTATCATTTTAAAACATATTATTTTCAAGGATTTTTTTTGTCTAGCTGAGGGGGGGGGAATCAGGTTTTTTTTAAATCAGCTAATCAAGTACTGCTTTTTGCAGTATACGGATAATAAAAGCGATCAAGCTGTCAAACGTAAGTAATAGACCTGCATCATGGGTAAATAAAAGTCAATTTTACCTCGAAAGCCAGCGCTTCAGGCGACTCAGTGAGCAATGTTGGTTTCTTTTTCTAATGTAGCATTATTTATTTCACACTATTCTATTGCGAAGTTACCTTGAGCGCTTTTTTCATTTTGCTTTGTTCATTGTTATTTTCTGATATTACGCAATTATCCCTTTCAATTATCTTATCTCTGTTGAATGTTATCTTGGGTATATGGCTTCCCAATATATTGGACCCTATTTCTCTTTGATAGTATGATTCCATTTTTTTTTTCTTTGCTCTCCTTAAATATATATATAAAGACAAGCTTCCCAAGGACTAATTTAACTTGGCAATTTTAGTATTGCATATTTTTTCTATAACCTTTTCTGTATCTATATCATTTACAATGTCTGATATAGAGAAATCAACTTCTCAAAAAGAAGAAATCGTCATCGATTTAAAGGAGCAAGGCTTGTCCACTATTGAAATTACAAATGAAGAAAAACTTAATACAGAACACTGGTATGATGGTTTTAAGAAATTAGTATATTGGTATCCTAACTATGAAAAAGAAGAAAAGAAGCTTTTATTAAAATTAGATGTTGCTTTATTATCTTATGCTTGTTTATCATATTTTACCAAGTCATTAGATAAATCAAATATTACAAATGCTTACGTTACTGGTATGAAAGAAGATATTAACTTTGATGGTGATGATTTAGCATATGCAAAATCATTATACTCTGCCGGTTATATTGTTTCAATGTGTGTTGGTACCATGTTTGTCACCAGAAAATGGTCAAGATTAATGTGTCCAACCCTAGAATGTTTTTGGGGTGTAGTAACTTTTTGTGCTTCTGCTGTTAAAACTCCCTCACAATTATTTGCTATTAGATTTTTGATTGGTTTAGCTGAAGGTCCGATTTTTCCTTGTGTTGTTTTTATTTTAGGTTCTTGGTATAAAAGAGATGAATTATATAGAAGAGTTATGGCGTTTTCAATTTCATCAACAGTAGGTGGTATGTTTAGTGGTTATCTTCAAAGTGCAGCTTATAAACATCTTGATGGTGTTGCTGGAAGAGCAGGCTGGCAATGGGGTTTTATTATTGATGGTATCTTTACTGTACCTGTTGCTATCATTGGCTTTTTTATCTTCCCTGGTACTCCTTATCAAATTAAATCAATGTGGTGGTTAAAACCACATGAATTAGAACTGGCAATCAAAAGAACATTAGCATCTGGTATTGCTGCACCAAAAAAATTAGAATGGGGTCTTGCCAAACGTGTATTATCAAACTGGCATGTTCATTTCTTTGCGACATTTTGGGTTTTATTAAATATTGTTGCATTACCAGATGGTACTGCTATGCCTTTATGGTTAGCTTATGAAAGAGATGAAAATCAAAGATTTACTATTGCTCAAGTTAACAATTATCCAACATTTCAAAGTGCTTTATCTATTGTTGCACAATTCTTATGTGCTGGGTTATCGGATTCTTATCCAATTTATCCATTTTTAACAATAATTCAATTATGTTTTATTGTTTCTTATTCATCATTAGCAGCATGGAATATTCCTATTGGTTGGAAATGGGTTTGTATGATTATTATTGGTTTAGATGCTACTGATCAAGCAATTGTTTCTGGTTGGATCAATAGAGTTTGTAGACATGATTCAGAAGAAAGAGCTTTCGTTTTAGGTTATTCTGATGCTGTTTCACAAGCAATTAATATTTGGACTAATATTGTTTTTTATCCAACAAGTCACTCACCTGAATTCCATTTAGGTTTTATTATTTCTACTGTTGCTGCTGTTTTAATGTTATTTTTACCTATTTTAAGTTATTATGGTGAAAAATACGATAAAAAGAAACTTCTGGAAAGTAAACTTCATGAAAGCGAGGATTCATCCTTAGGTACAAGTTCAGTAGAAGATGAAGATGTATCACATGAACCTAAAGCCTGAATAATTTTTTTATAAATTTTAATAGTTAATTTAATCACACAGTTTTTGTTTAAAAAGGCACACGACATTAGTTTATGAGCATACATGTAAATAGTTGTTTTTGCACTGCCTATAAATATATAATCAGAGGAAACGAGTAAAAAAAAAAAAGGATCAACAATCATTTGATTATATATGAGTGTACTGTAATGGAAATATAACAATCTCTAATATATAATGACTAAATTCAATTATAAAACCGGCTTAGTTGAACTGCGGCGAAATTTTACAAATAATGCTGGTTTTTTACAAAAGTCAAAATTAAACAATGAAGATACAGGATATATGAGAAGAAGATTAGAACAATTGAAGGAGGATTCTTATTCACCATCTTCTTCCATTAAAGTAGAAGATAACATTAAATCCCTTGAAGATGAAAACTTAAACACTTTGATTGAGAAAATAACCGATAATGATTTAAATGATGCTAAGTTTGACACAAAATATCAAAGGCAAATAGAAATGGCTAAGATGCCTGGATATTTAAAATCTAATACACATGCTAGAGATATAGCTATGGGAAAAGTGTGGACAGGTACAGAGTCACAATATGAAGCAAGTTATAGAATGTTGAATGATGCTTATAAACCACTGAAAATGAAGGGCAGTAACAATATGACTAAGAATGCAGCTCCTCTAATAACACCAAAGATATCTTTGAAAGATAGAGTTCATAATGCTAAGGAGAATGCATTAGATTATCAAATTTCCAAGATATCCGATAAAAATAAAATCAAATCCCAAAAGGTAGATGAAGACGATGGATTTGCTGAGATGTATAAAGAAAGACTTCTTGGACCTGTTCAATTTATAAATGATTCATTTGCATCTGTGGATAATAGCATCAAATCATTAGCGGATCAAAGGATCATGGATTCTCAAAGAAGGGGTGATTTTAAAAATTTAAAATTAAGAGGAAAACCTTTACCAAAAGGATACACGTCTGATGGAACTTTAGTAGACCGTACAGAATATCATTTGAATAATATTTTAAAAAGACAAGATGCAATTCCACCTTGGATTGAAAAACAAGGTTCAGTAACAGTAGAGATTAAATTTTTCAGGAATCAATTGGATAAAGACTGGAAGAAAAAAGCTGTAGTTTTAATTGATGAACAAACAAAAGGACAAAGTATACAAGACAAATTGATATTAGCTAAAAAATATTCAGATAGTGAGATTAACAATAATTCACCGATATTAAGATCTCAAGAATGGATTGATCAAGAATCATCATATCTTAAAACGAAGATTAACTCGTTAAACGATTCTATCCGTGGTTATAATTTACAGGCACCGTTAGCTTCTCAAAAGCTGTATCTTGTTGCAGAAAAAGAGTTACACAATTGCTACTCTAGGGTGGCCAAGGATTTGGTACCAGCTATGGAAAGACATCTCTTAGGAGCAGATGAAAATGAATTGCAGAGAAAAATAGTACACTCATCATCCACAAAAGGTCCTTTAAAATATGGAGAACTACCACAAAGAGAGATAGATAATATATATCAAGTTCCATCAGAGTCTATTGGTTCCATGTTCTTTAACATCTTCCGAAAGAACAGTAATTAAATCTATGTATATAAGTAAGACTAAAAGCAAGACATTATCTTACGACGCGACCATTTACTTGTCAAAAAAATTTAAAATGAACGAGAGTTTTTCTCTGTTCTTTTATCTAACTCTCTACTTTATATATTTCCTTTGATAACAAACTAAACTCCGTATTAAACAAGTAATATATCATTCAACATAACAAACTTGATTGATAGTACATTGGTAGATCATAATCTCTCAGGATCGGTTTGAATTTGTTTTGATAATTAGGCACGTCTCTCATTTTCCATTAATAGAGCTCTTTACTCCATTGTTTGTGTCTTTCATTGTTTAGCTGTGTTTTTTTTTTTCATTATATATTATTTCCTCAATAATTTCATTACATCCATCCAGCCATACCCATTCATTCACCTTATTCCACTCACATCAACCAACCTTCCATTTATAATATATTATGTCGAGTAAAGTAGAAACAGAAGTAAAAACATCTTCATCTCCAGCACCAACAACTAAATCATCTTCTAATTCAGTACTTGATATTTCGTCTAATATTAATTCGGAAGTATTTGGTGAAGATTCCAATCGTTTAATAACAAATATAAATTTAAAAAGTCATCCTTTATCTCCTGGTAAGGTAGCTGCTCCTAATTTAAGCCACTGGAAAGAATTAGGTAATTATATTGATTCATTACAACAAATTCCTCATTCTAACAATAAAGAAACTGATATAAGTCCAGGATTTAAAAATCCATTAAGTGCACCATTGAATTATAGAATCTGTAATCATTGCGATAAACCAATTTTAGAAACAGTTTTAGCTGACCATATTAAATCGTGCCTTGAAGCAAAAAGATTAAAAGAAAAAGAACAAATATCTTTACAAGTATCAAACAATATGTCACCATCTAAAAATAAGAAAACCAATAACAATTTAGAGACAAAAATGGCCAATAACAGAAAAAGAAAATTGACCCAAGATATATTATCAGATTCAAAAGAAAATTCTCCTAGTATAAATTCACCGGTACCAGGCACTCCATCAAGTGGAGTAGACGATGGAACACCTGCACTAGCATCATCAAAGAAACAAAGGGTTACTAAATCAACTAAAGAAAAGAAGCCAAAGAAAGAGCAAAAACCAAAGTCTGTTGCTTCTAAATTGAAAGGGCCAGTCGATGTTGAAAAACAATGTGGTGTGCCATTGCCAAATGGCGGTTTCTGTGCAAGATCTCTGACTTGTAAAACACATTCGATGGGTGCTAAGAGAGCTGTTCCAGGAAGATCAGCTCCCTATGACCAACTGCTTTCTGCTTATCAAAGAACTAACCAAGCTAAGATTGGTGCAGCAGCAGCTGCTGCTCATCAAGCTCAAGATGATCTTGCTTACGGTTCATCCCAACCATTAGATGACGAAGAAGAGACAAGGCAAGTATTAGATGGTGTGATTAAATCTTCTCCATGGCCATTAGAAAGGAAAGTTATTATGCCTACACGTATAAGAAATTCATTTTTGAGAATGAGAGAAATGTTTGCAGGTGCTGTTTTACCTAGAATGCCAAATAATCCATTAGGTCCTGTTTTAGGTAGAGCAGCTGTATTAGATGTTGATAGAACAACAGAATATATTTTCCCAATTAGGTCACAACATGCAAGGTTAACTAGTCAACAACAACAACAACAGCAGCAGCAGCAACAACAGCATCAACAGCAACAACAACAGCAACGTCAACAGCAACGTCAACAGCAACAACCACAAGGTTCTGCTTCTGGTCAACAACAGCAACAGCAACAGCAACAATCTCATGCCTCCACAGGATCGGCTACAGCTCAACATCAAAAACAAAATTCTACACCACAAATGCAACAAGCTCAACAAAACCAGAAGCAACAACTTAAACAAGTTCAGCAAGTCCAGCAACAAAGACAGCAGCAGCAGCAGTCCGATAAATCTTCCCAAGTAAGATCAAATCAAGATATGCAACAACGTATGCAGCAGCAGTTACAACAACAAGCATTACAATCTAACCCAGGAACTCAACATCAACATCCACTATCACCAGCTACACAGCAACAAATGTCGCAACAAGTTATGAATGGTAATTCAGATATGAATGATTCTAGATTACAGGCTCAAGCGCAACAACAGCAACAGCAACGTCAAATGGCAGCTGCCAAACAACTATCTCAAGCTCAGCAATTATCACAAGTTGAAATGTCACAGCTTACTGCTCAAATGCAGAATCAAATTGAAATTAATTCAAAACGTCAATTAGAAGAGCACTTGAAACAAAGAGCTGCTTTAGGAAAACCTCCATTAGATGCAGCTACTCAAGCTAAAATATTAGCTAGAATACAAGCTACATTCATTGCTCACGCACAGGCATCTAGACAACAGATGAATCTTACTCCTCAACAACAACAACAACTGCTTTTACAAAAACAAAGGCTTCAACAACAAAAACAACAGCAACAACAACAACAGCAACAGCAACAACGACAACAGCAGCAACAAAATTCTCAGGGTAATGGTACCCCTAATATGATGTTTAATGGCATGAATCAATTACAGTCGCCTAATGGTTTAAATTCCGTTCCTCAACAACTTGGACAATCTCAATCTGGTCAAATGTATACACCTCAACAAATAGATGCCTTTCACCAACAAAGACAAAAACAAAGACAACAACAGGCTGCTGAACATTTACAACTTCAGCAGCAGTTTGTCAATAATCAAATTGCCAGAAATAATAATGTCAATTCTAATAATAATAATAATAATAATATGAATGTCAATGGTAACACTGGTGGTTTCTGAAGAAGTAAATATTATATATATTACATCATAATGTATAATTTTTTTTATTTAATAGTTTACTTATATTTTTTATATGCAGAGTAATACTTTATTTATTTATTTATTTATTTATTTATTTATTTATTTATTTATTTATTTATTTATTTATTTATTTATTTATTTATTTATTTATTTATTTATTTATTTATTTATTTATTTATTTATTTATTTATTTATTTATTTATTTATTTATCAATATTATCTTTTATGAGTCCTTTTTCTCTTAGAATTCTCTCTTTCTCAGCCAATCTCTCTTTAGCATCAGGTTTTAGTTCTAAAGGTGCAATTCCATTTCCATATCTTATATTAAAAAATGATTTACCTTTCCAGTTGCCTTTTTCATCAAAATTTTCAGATGAAGGGGGTGTATATTTAATTAATTGATAATCTCTTAGAAGATATATACCTAAACCGTAACCAGCTATACCACCAACAGCTAGAATTATCATATGAGCATACTCTCGTTTTATTCGGGCCATTTTTCATATAACTTTGAGTTTCTCTTTACTACTTTTTAAAGCTATAACACATAACAAACAAAGTTTCTTTAAATATAGAAATTTCCCCACTTTTGGTTCTTGCTTCACCGCCATGAATCATCGACGCGGCGTCCTTATTACCTAAGGTTTTTTTTTTTTGGTTGATCATTAATTTTTTCAATAGGCTTCTATTTGGTTTGTACAAAACTATATAATAAAGAAAACTTACGTCACGTATCATCATCTTCATCATCTTCATTGATCTTCCTCTTTTTATTTTGATAACTGAGGTAAAGTATATAACTGAATGTTGAGAACTTTTTACATTTCAAAACTGAGTGAATCTGCGCAAATAAGATTGAGAATGCTTTCAAATAGCATGTCTCCTATTAACAAATACCCACATACTTTATATTCATATCCTAAAACATCATCATTTACAGAAAAGCTTGATAATGATCCAGATATTCCTTCTCCAGAATTTGCAAAAGATCTTCATACTCCTCCAGAATTGCTACGTAGAGCAAGGAGATTAAAAACTGGTGCCTTTTCTTGGTGCCATCCGGAAGAAAGAAAAGAGTACAGATTTTTGATTGCTTCACAAAATGCATTAGAGGATTTAAATTTAGATCCGAAAAATGAATCTATGAACGAAAGTTTTAGAAGAATTGTTTCCGGAGAACTTGCACAGGATGAAAAGTTTCCTTATCCATATGCCCAGTGTTATGCAGGTTATCAATTTGGGCAATTTGCTGGTCAATTAGGTGACGGTAGGGTTATTAATCTTTTTGAAGTCACAAATCCATCCACCAACAAGCGTTATGAACTGCAGTTAAAAGGGGCAGGTAAAACACCATTCTCCAGATTCGCCGATGGTAAGGCTGTACTAAGATCAAGTATTCGTGAATTTATAATATCAGAGTCATTAAATGGTGTAGGTGTCCCAACGACAAGGGCATTATCAATAACTAGTTTACCTAAAACTTATGCACAAAGATATGGTACTGAAACATGTGCTATTGTATGTAGAATGGCAGAGTCATGGATAAGAATCGGTTCTTTTGATCTATATCGTTTACGTGGTGACAGAAAGGGGATGATAAAGTTCTCTAATTATGTCATTGATGAAGTACTCAATAGATATTCCAAATTAGTTGATCTCCCCACAAACTTCAGCAGTGGGCCAACAATTGAAAAACTTGGTGAATTAACCAAGTATGATAAGATGTATTTTCAAATTTGTTACCTTAATGCAAGAACAGCTGCGTATTGGCACGCATACGGATTTCTAAATGGTGTATTAAATACAGATAACACTTCTATCTTAGGTTTATCTATAGATTTCGGTCCTTTTGCATTCATGGATACTTTTGATCCAGATTACACTTCTAATCATGACGATCATGAACTAAGATATAGTTTTAGAAATACCCCAAGTGCAATTTGGTGGAATTTGACTAGATTAGGCGAAGATATCGTTGAAGTGATTGGTGCTGGACCAGAGTTACTTAAAGATGATTACTTCTTCAATGTTGGATTGAAAGAAGAATGGAAACAACAATTGTTACATAGAGCAGAAAATATCATTGAAGGTGCGTCAAATTATTTTGAAAATGTATTCACAGAAGAGTTTTTGAGTTTGATGGATAAAAGAATAGGTATTTCAAAACATAAAAATGATGACGATCAAATGGTTATTTCTCCAATGTTGGATATGTTACAGAAAACTAAATTAGATTTTAACAACTTTTTCATCACACTTCAAAGTATTAAATTTGATGAGAAGAATTTTGATTATCAAGCAGCAGCTGAATTATTCATTCCTTCAAATTTTGTGGATGATCCATTTACTAAATATACAAAAGAGTATGTTTTGAATGAAATTACTTCATGGTTAGCCGTCTATAAGAATAGACTAGAAGAAGGAAACATTACGGATGAGGAAAGGTTGGAAACTTCATCCCAATATAATCCTTTATTTTTACCAAGAAACTGGATATTAGACTCAGTTATTCAATACACTCAAGAAAATGATGGTGATATCAAATATCTTTCCAAACTTTTAAAAATGTCATCTAATCCATATAATCCTGAAAAATGGGGTGATGAAGATAAAGATTTAGAATCAAAATGGTTAGGACCTGTTGATGCCGAAAAGCAAATGACTCAATGTACATGTTCCAGTTAATCTTATGTATTTTTTATAAATAATTTGAATATATTGTAGGATTTTGGTTTACAAAAAAATATGTAATTTATATAATCGACTTTTCTGGGTTTATCCAATTAATAAACTCATTCCATTCCGGATCGTTCAACAAACTATTGACAGAAACTTTACTATTTTGATTATCATGAAGATTCTGAGATGCTTCATCTGTAACTTTAGTATGTAATCTCACAGGATCATAAGAATTATCTGATGATTCAAATTGTTCTCTGAGATTAAATATTTTTTCAAATTTTTCTTGGCCCAATTCTATGGGGTCCATATTTTCTCTTTGCGACTCAAACTGCTTTAATGTTCCAGTGGTAACATATTCGTAAATTTCATTATAAGACAATGAACTAAAATGAACTTTAGTTTGTAGTTTTGCATCATAATGAGATATCAAGCTAATCAAATCAAAAACCATATTAATACCTCTATTCATCATATGGTTATAACCTAATTTTCTAATTAATTCCATACATTTCAATACAAGAATAACACGCTTATCATTCTCTTTCAAAGGAATAATCATGATAACATCAAGTATTAAGAAAACAGAAGCAGTCAAAACATGATGTGTTAAAAACCAGACTCTATGAAAATCAATAATTATTGGAGCAGTACAGAATTGTTCTAAAATAAGAAGAGAGTAAGCAACACTTATTGATCTAGAATCTTTCATCCAATCATTTCTTGATCTATGAAGAGCTAAAAGCTTATGAAGGGTAGCTATATTATCATAAATATTATCCAATATCAAATATCTTTGAAACCAATAATTAGAACTTTTATCGTGAAGTTTATCATTTTCTGAAAAAATGGTCATCAACTTGTGCATTAATTGAATATATTCAGCATCTGCCGTTAAAAATGCACTTTTTAGTTGTTGTGGAGAAAGATTAGGTACAGAATAAAAATTCCTAATTTGACACAACTTAATCATATAAATTTGATAACACGAATCACCGAATACAGTTTCTCCGTATTCCTCTAAAGATGGTAATTTAAAGGTATAATAATTTAGTCTCTTTGGTATTGATGTCGTAAAAGAATCATGTTTAATTATAGATGTTCTTCCATATGTCTCAATAGAATCTTGTAGTACTAAATTCCACCATAATCTTCTACCAATCTCACAATTGGTTATATAATCTACACCGGTCGATTTTGAATCATATGTCTTATCAATATGATCTAGTCCAAGCTTTCTAGCCATGGTTATGAAGATACTCAGCAAATTATGCGAAGTTAATATACTACCAAATCCATGAAAACATATATCCAGAATACAAAAACTTTGAGTAACTGTTATATTTGGAACATCTAACATTTCAGCCCTATTCATACATTCAAGACTTGCAAGATAAAAGAAATAGGCAGAATTTAATCTCGTTTCAAGAAAAACTTTTTCAAGGATATGGTGACCTTCATTAATTGTATAAAATGAAGAAGCTAATAGAGCATATAATAAAGAGAACCACGAATATCTTTGCCTTCTAATATCTTCCCGAACACGAAATTCGGACAATGATTCATTAAAAATATTTATATGTTCATTATTTTGATAAAACGAATTCAGTTCAAATAAAAATGTAGAAGGAACCAAGCAATTATGAATAAATGACATATTATCCAATGAAAATGATACCATTTCGAAACAGACTGATTTTGAAATTGAGGCTAAAAAATTGTTTATTCTTTCTTCAAAGATATACCAAGAGCACCAACTATAATTAGTTTTATCACCTAATTCAACTCTTTCATCTACTGGTATAGTTAAGGAAGAGACACCGTTTAGATAATCCTTGGATTTCATCCTATCCAGAAAGGACACTGAAGATGATCTACCACTATATAGACCTCTGGACAAATGTTGAATAGTATCTTCATATGTATAAATGTTTGGTGTAGAATCATTTTTATCTACAGGTGTTTCACTTTGAAAAAATGGGGAACCTTCTGGAGTGAAGGAAGATGAGACTTCATTATTATCATTGTTATTCAGAACACCCACAGTTATATCATTATTTCTTGAATCAGGAATTATTGAAGGTATAGAGACAACATTATTAATATGTTGAGAATCACTATTATCAGCTTGAACAACTATATCTTGAGTTCCTGTATCTGCTCCATTATTTTCAACATTCTTCTTCTTTGTATTATTACTATCATCATCATCGTCCACAACGATATTGGCATTATCTTCTTCTAAAATGACAATACCATGGACGGGTTCTTCCTGTGTTTGATTTTCACTTAGGTTTCTTTTTGTTTTCAATTGATCGGATTTTGATCTTCTTGCTTCTCGTACTTGTCTTTTTAGAAATTTGATTTCGTTTTGAGCATCTTTAAGACGCTTCGAAAGTTGATCTTGAGAAGCTAGTAAAAATGCTTTACTGGGTTCATTGACAATATTTCCCTTGACAACAGCAACTTCCCTGAGACATAGATGAATGGTATCTCTTTTGATACATCCAGAGCATGGGGTTTTCTTATCGCACTTAACATGCCTCTGTTGACATTCCTTACATGCCTTCGGGGCTCTTTCAGATACTCTAAAAGTTGGAATTTCCTTTGGTTGTTCTATTTCTTGGGACATATTGTTCTGAAATGTCGATTGAAAAAATGATGAGTAATCTTAAAATTTCTATTGAAGGGTTAATTTGCACACTCCGAAAGCATCTTATCAACTTTTTAGTTCTCGGGCGAGTAGTTGATTTGAAATACACTTCCTTTCTGTTGATTAAATCTTATCGCGGTGCAGAGATGTGTAGTACACATACTTTATTTAACCTGCAGATAGGGGAATCTTTAACAATTTCGGGCCAATTTGAGTGTACGGCGGATTTATTTATGTTGTGGAGACTGGTGATAAGATAAGACAGTGGTCGTCTAAACCTATCTTTTTACTTCATTTATTCTTATGCAAGTGCTAACAAGTCAGTCAAAATGGAATTTCATATATATATGGGTGGTTCTATCCCTTCCAAGGGTAGTAGAATATGCACATGTAAGTTCTGTCAAACGGTAGACTTCCCCGAGAAATATTGTGTACACCAAATGTCTCTTCAAGATTATGAATTTAAAACCCTCCCAAAGAGGATACCAAAAAACCAAAAAGGCCTTTTAGCTGTTACTTTAGCCATGGCTGTTTGTTTCCCTACAGCTTTTGGCTATGACTCTTTAATGATGTCCTCATTAAATGCCCTTCCACAATATTATGATTATTTCAATATTAATAATGCTTCCTCGAACTTAAATACCGCTTCTATGTGGATTGGTGGTATTTGTTCAGCTGTCGCAACCCCGTTTATTGCTATCAAATATGGTAGAAGATTATGTGCCTTTGTTGGTATGATGTTCATTTTTGCTGGTACTATCTTACAATCTGCTGCTCAAAACACTGCTATGTTCGTTATTGGTAGAATCCTCCTTGGTTTTGGTTTTGGTATCGGTGCTTGTTCTCTTTCAGTATTAGTCTCCGAGTTAAGTCCTCTTAAGTGGAGAAGTAAGATTGCTGGTACATTCTTTTCTTGTTTCTTAGTTGGTTCTATCGTTGCTTCTGCTGTTACATTTGGTACTAAAGATATTAACTCGACCTGGTGTTGGAGATTACCTTCTATTATTCAAGGTGTTCCAATGATTATTTCATTTTTATTTATATGGGTTGCCCCAGAATCTCCAAGATATCTCATAAACAATGGTATGATTGAAGAAGCTAGTGAAATTCTTGCTATTGTTGAAAACTGTAGACCAGACTCTCCTACTGTTCAAGAAATCGTTCAAAGTGCTATTGAAGATGCTAAACTTATTGAAGGTTCAAAATTCACCGATATTTTCCAAGGCATGAACAATAAACGTAGAATGGTTAGTAACATTATTCACTCCATTATGACTGAATTAGCAGGTAGTTCAGTCTGTAGTTATTATCTTTCATTTTTACTCGAACAAGCTGGTATTACTGATACTACTCAAAAATTACAAGTTTCTATTGTTTCGTCATGTTGGTGTTTAGTCTGGTCATTAGCTGGTGCATACTGTTTTGATCTCTTTGGCCGTAAGAAAATTGCTATGTATGCTACTGCTGGTATGGTTGTCTCATTTTTTATTATGGGTGGTTTAATTAAAGGCAGAGAAGAGAATACTAGTATTTCTCCTTATGGTCCGGTCTCTATGATCTTTATCTTCCAATTCTTTTATTCATTCTGTTGGACACCATTAACTTATTGTTACCCATCTGAAATCTGGCCAAATAGAAATAGATCTTCTGGTGTTTGTTGGTTTTATTTCTGGAATAATGGTTTTGGTTTATTGGCTAACTTTACTTTATCTATTGCTATGGCTAACATGGGTTACAAATTTTACTTCTTGAATGCTGGTTATGATATTGTAATGATCCCATTAATATATGTCTTCTGGGTTGAAACTAAGAATGTTCCATTAGAAGATATTGATCTCTTATTTGATTCAGTTCCAATGGGTAAAATGTCTAATGATCTTTACTTTAAGGTAAAGGCCAATCAGATCAGTGATACCGAAAGTAGTGTTGAGTACGTTGATGTTGCTGTTGAAACAAAACAGTAGATCTGTATCTTGTTTTCTTTTTCTTAATAATAAATTCCCACTTTTATTTTACAGTAGTTAGTCTAACGACCAGCATCTTTCGTGTTGATTCCTTAATAATTTTTATATATATTATTCGATTAATAAATAATTTGCTATACAACTAAAACATTACAAAAAATTTGTAAAAGAAATACACTTTTTACATTTCTCGAAGCTTAATGCAATCTATGCATGCTTAAAAGAGTGACAGGCGTTTCAATATTTCATGTATTGTTATTATTTAATTGGTAAATTATAAAAAATACATAAAATTATAAACGACTTCTTTGTTTTCTAAGTTCATTATTTGATTCAGAAGAATTAACAGTTACTTCTCTACCCCAAACAGCCTCTATCACATCAGTAAACTCCTCTACATAAACTATATCTATAGCAAACTTATCTTTTACCCATTGTTCTGGTTCCTGGAATACACTCATTCTCTTGGATCTGTTTTCTGAATGAGATGTGGATGAATATGGAAGGTTCAAAAGATTTTCTTCATTGCTTATCAAAGATGCCAACAACTCATTGACTTCATCTTTATGATCACTTTGAATGTTTTCAATATAATCAGATATGATATCTTTTCTATTTGATCTAGGTAACAAAACCTTTCTTATTTTACCTGTTAAATGTGCACCTAATAATTTTTCTTTGACTCCACCAATAGGTAATACTAAACCTCTTAATGTAATTTCACCAGTCATAGCAATATCATTATTCACAGGTTTTTTCAAAATCAACGACAGCAGACAAAGAGTCATTGTTATACCAGCACTTGGTCCATCTTTGGAAACAGCACCTTGTGGAACATGCATATGAATAGATAGATTATTATATCTTTCAAGTAACTTAGATTGTTTGGAATCTGATGATCCTATCAAATTGTTATTTAAAATACTACCAACTAATGAATTTGCAATTTGACAGCTTTCCATTAATACATCACCCAATCTACCAGTACAAGAAATACCGGAACTACCTGGAATACCAATCATTTCAAAAACCAACGTACTTCCAGATCCATCTGAATTATAACTAAGACCATTAACAACACCAAACTTGGTAGATAAGAGAGTATGATCCTTAAAATTATTTGTTAGATTATGAGGAACACCAATATATTTTGATAAATCTTTGATTAATACTTCAGGGTTGTACTTATTTGGCAGTTCTTTAGTGGAATCATTATTATCCAATAATCTTGAAAACTCAATTGCTTTACTTCTGCAAATGGAACTGATCAATCTTTCAAGTGTTCTGATACCCGATTCATGAGTATAACTGGTAGCAATCTTCAAAATGACTTCATCTGGAATAATAACTGCATCTTTATTCATTGGCAAACCATTACGTTTTATTTGTCTAGGAATTAAATACCTTTTGCAAATCTCCATTTTTTCAAAGTAATTATAACCACCTAATTCAATAACTTCCATTCTATCTCTCAATGGATCACTCAATTCCCATACATCATTAGCAGTACAAATAAAAAGAACTTGCGACAAATCCACAGGGAAACCAATATAATGATCATGGAAATTAATATTCTGTTCAGGATCTAAAACTTCTAATAAAGCAGCAGCTGGATCTCCAGTTGATCTACCAGAACCACCACCACTACCACCACCAACTACTTTATCAATTTCATCTAACAATATAACAGGATTCATAACTTGGGATCTACGGAGTGCTTGTATAATTAAACCGGGCATGGCACCAATATATGTTCTTCTATGACCTTTAATTTCAGACTCATCTCTAAGACCACCTAACGATATCCTTTGGAATTCACGGCCTAATGAAGTAGCTATAGATTTGGCTAGTGATGTTTTTCCTACACCAGGTGGACCTGAAAGAAGTAAAATAGGTGCCTTTGCAACTCTTTTTGGATGTTCTTTCTGAATTCTAGTTTTTTCTTCAGTTTCTTTTTTGATAATTTGTTTTTCTTCATCAGGATCACCAATAACAAAAGAAGTGTTGGTATTCTCATAATCACTTCCTGTATGATCCATATTTTGGTTTATTTTATCATGCAACTTTAAAACAGCAATATATTCTAGTATTCTCTCTTTAACATTATACATACCATAATGATCTAAATCCAATTGCTTCTTAGCACCTTCAAGATTAATGCTTTTTAAATTGTTTTCCATTTCAGAACCAACTACAATCCAAGGAATGTCAATAATAATTTCAATATAAGAACGTAAAAGTTGATAGTCTGAACTACTTGGTTGCATTGCTTTCATTCTCTTATAATCTTTGACAATTAACTTCTTGCCATCTTCAGGAATTAAATATTCATCGATAGCTTCAATAAATTTTGTAATTTCTTTCAAGTCATCATCATCATCATGATCACGAACAGCATTGGAAGCAGATCTTCTTATTCCTGGTGGTAACTTTGATGAATTTGAATTTGAAGATGGTGATGATGAATTCTCTAAAGATGATCTCCTTCTAGTACCATTGACACCTTCAACCAATGCTCTTAAACTTTTTAAATGGCCTGAAATAAATTGAGATCGTTTGTAATCACCATTCCCCTTTCCTAATCTTGAATCTAAATCATTCCATGTGTCAACTAAATAATCTAAATTCAAAGTTTCTTCAAACACCTTATTAGCAAATTGAATATTTTCGGAGACCGAAGTTAATCTATCATGCAAATCAATACTTGATAAAACTTTTATTTTCTGTAAAATACTGAATGGAAATAATGATGAAATGATATCATTAAGTATTAAAAATCCATCCAAATTTTGTAATTTATAATCATTTGTCTTTGAGTTCTGTTTAGATAATTCTTCTTGGAATGATAGATACAATTTCTCAAGCCTGGAAAATCCTGTTAGAGATTCTGCAGATGATAGTTGAGCATATAATAATGAAGCAATAGGAATTAGAGTTAACAAAATATATTTTAAATTGTCATCCTTATTATATGAATCAGATTCATTTATTAAATCTAATGCGTCATCATACATATCAACAAACTTTTTAATATTTGTAAACAAATTCAGAATGGAAGAAAGTAAGGACTCGATTTTTAAATTAAGATCATTAGTTATTGTTTTAATATCATTATTCAATTCAATTTCTAAGGTACATTCATTAGCACTACCCACAGAAGATGGAGTTAAAACTGCACGAGTTATAGCATTAAAGCTGATAACTATTTGTTCACCAACTTCTGTAATTTCACTAATGAGACACACAGTAATAGTTTTAGTATCTTCTTCAATTAAATCATAACCTGGTATACAACCCATCACCATCCATTTACCTTTAGTTGAAGAGACATTATTCGACCTTTTCGAAAATTCAGATTGAAATAGATTAATACCATTTTGGCATTCATCGGATAAATGTTTGACATGAGAATCAGTTTTATGCTTATCAAAGGCAGTTTTTAATATTTTGCGTTGTACTTTGGAAATATTTAAACTCTTGTCATCTAATGATGTTATGTAATTTGAAAATCTGGCAAGTATTGAATAACCATGAGGTTTATCAAATGAAGTCCGATAAGTAATGCCTGGCAAATAGACCACCCTGGGGTTCAGTTGAAACACTGGTAGGGTTAACGATATTGTTGATGATTTTTGTGACATTTTTCTATATGATATTAGTCTAACCACCAATTATAGTGATATGATAGTAGTATCATGAAAGATGATCAAAGGTTGTATATTTATAATTGTCGTATAATAGGCTCCTGTTAAATCAATCAGGCGAGTGCTGTGCGTAGATTTTCCGCATTCGGAAGTTGTAGGGAAGGTGCGGGTGATTTAGTTTTCAAAAATGTTTTGGTTAAGAGTATCAATCTTTCCTATTTAGTTTACAGTTTATTGTTATTATAAAACCGGCAAAATATTCCATAATATATATATGCCTACAAAACTATAAAATAAATAAAGCCTTCAATATATGACCCTTTTAATATTTCTTGACACCAGCAAGTTTCAAAAGAGAATCGTTCATATCTGGCATGGTTAAAGGTGATTTTCTAACAGATCCATCAGCAAATACTTCATCGTTTGGTAAAACTAAGATTTCTGTATGAGGCCAGTGAGTAGTAGAAGACCATGATTCAAATGCTTTGGATTTCTCAGCTAAAGTTTCATCGGTAGCAAAAGCGGCAGGTGAGTAACAAGCGTAGATAACAGTTCTAACTGTTTCACCATTTGTAGTTGGCTCCATACCCCAATGGCAAGTTCTTGAATCCCAAATGATTAAATCACCTGGTTCACAACAGATTTTGATTTCTTCACAACCATTTTCCATAAACCAGTTTAACTGTTCTGTAGATAATTGATAATAGTTGAATTCATCCCAATTTTCTTTGGATACAAAAGTGTCAAAAAAATTTTCAAATAATTTGTGACTTCCTTTATAGACAACCAAACCACCATCTTCTTCACCGTGATGACTTAAACTAATAATACCTTGAGCACAATGAAGACCTTTCTTGTATGGAGATTGATCAAAATGAGGCCATTTACCATTTGGTTTCTTATCCTTTTGATTTGGGAAAGTGATATTTAATCCATCAAAGGAAACTAACAATTCATCAGTTCCCCATAACTTTGAATAAGCTTCTATTACACCTGGTTCCATTCTTGCATCCCACATGAATTTTTCATGAGCAACACAAGATTTTTGAAATGAATTTAAAGAATTTTGAGTTGGTAAGTTATCTTTTACCCATGTTTCAGGGTTTTCGAAGTCTAATTTATCGTTACCGAATGACTTAATCCATTTGAAAGCTTGTTGTTGATATCCTTTTGCTTTGTCTTCAGGAATAACATTTTTAATAAGAACGAAACCATCTCTAACTAAATCGTCTCTCCAATCATTATGAACTGTTCCAAACAAGTATTCCCCTGATTTCTTAATAAGATTGAGTTTTGAATCATCACTTTTAGAGATATTAATACCTTCCATATCTTTGAATGTACTCACAGTTTTCGCATTAAATTTATTTTCAACACTTAAGACAGCTGGTGCATCGGCTTGTGTAATAACTTCTGTCATCTTTAATATAGTTAACTATTATATTTGATTCTATAGTTTTGTTGGTAATACCATATAATATAAGCTGTATACAGTGGAAATAATAGATGATATTTATAACAGAGTAAGTAAAACCATAACACACACAAAAATCGTACGAAAACTTTCTTTCCCGGCGGGTAAAGCTCTATTACCGTGTACAAACCGTAAATACTTCCGTAATATTTCTGCATTTGAAGGATATCAATACAACTTAAGACATTATTTAGACCGATACTTTCCATTAGCCAGTTGCATTAATCTCTTGTCTAATCAGTAGCAAATCAGAATCAATATCTCAATCCGTGAAATTCACCCGATATTTTCATATATCTCTTTTTGTGTATTTTTTTGGAGACGCCATGCGATTTCACGCGAAATTTTTATCTCTTCACGGGAATCGAGAATTGTTAAAAACCCTACACCCGATAAGAATAGATTGCATGCGATAACTACTTACACTGTCAAAAAAAGAATTGATACCAGAGAGTTCTTATCAAGACCACCAAATACATAAATAAATTGATTATGATATAAATATTCAGTTATTCGGCAAACTCCTATAAAGCTGAATTACTCCTACGCCTTTGATTCCATCAGATAGATTATTTAATCAAAAATATAAACATGTCCGAGACATTTAACCCTGCTTTAATTGTTGTTGATTTACAAGAAGATTTCTTACCTCCTAGTGGGTCATTGGGAGTTACTGATGGTCGTGATGTCATTCCATTAATTGTTGATCTTTTAGATACAAAAAAGTACAAATGGAAGACTGTTATCGCTACTAAAGATTGGCACCCAGCTGATCACATGTCATTTGCATCATATCACGGTAAAGAACCATTTTCTACTACCATAATGGACCACCCATTAAAAGAAAAAGATACAGAAACTGGAAAAGTCTTAACCAACACTCAAATTTTATGGCCAGATCATTGTGTTCAAGAATCACCAGGCTCCGAATTTCCTTCCGAATTTACTACTGTTTGGGAGGCTCTTGAAAAGGATGAAAGTGTTCCAACTGCACTTGTTAAGAAAGGTTACTTAAAAGACAGAGAATATTACTCATGTTTTAAAGATGTTTGGAAAGTTCACTATACTGAATGTGAACAAATTTTAAAAGATAATAATATTACACATGTTTACACAGTTGGAATTGCATACGATGTTTGTGTTTTAAATTCTGCATTAGATTCAGCAACTGCTGGTTTTAAAACATATGTAATTAGAGAATGTTCTAAAAGTGTTTACCCAGAAAACATGGAAAAAACAGAAAAGACTTACGAAGATGGTGGTGTTGAAATAATAACATATGACAGTCCAACTTTATCAAAAGTCACCACCTAGGTTGGTATTTTAAGATATTTTATTCATCATTTTATAGAGTTATATAATATTACTAATGAAATTTTATTAAATACATGAACTGGATTAGTCCGATTCTTGTGCTCAAAAAAATAAATAAAACGACACCAGAATATAATTGTTAAATATCTAAATTCCCTGAAACTACATATATAAGAAAAAAGTATCATTAAACCCATAAATTATTGATGCAAAAGGAATGATAACAGCGATAAAGGTCATGATATGCAAAAGGAACATTGTTTTTTTTTCAGCTTTATGATAAAAATCACTGAAAATAAATGGCTAACAGAAACAAACTCCGAAATAAATAATATATATTAAAAGAAAAATAAAAAATTAACCCATCTGTAACAAAAAAAGACAATAAAAATATCTCTAATCAGCTTTGGCATAAGTAGCAGTCCATTCCTTAGCAGTAGCGAGGGCTGCTTCGTTGTTCTTCTTCCATTCTTCGGCAACATCATTAGCTAATGGATCATCAGGATTTGGTGTACTTAATAAGGCTTGAATTGATAATAAGATAGTTCTAATTTGTAAAGCACATGACCAGTTATTCTTTAACACATCAAGACAAATTCTTCCTAATCTATCAATATTTGGATGGTAAATCTTAGTCAAAAATCTAACCTTTGGGGCAACCATTGGGTAATCATCTGGTAAATATAATTCTAATTTGAACTTTCCATTTTCGTATGGTGATCCATGAGGTCCATCAATGGTAACATCAAAGTATCTCAAATTATCTTCATGTGGAGTAGCCGTTATTCCGGCAACTGGGTCTGATAATAATCTTTCAGTTTCCTTAATATAGTAGTTAGTATATCATAATTCAGGAAATAAACCTGGCTTAATACCTTAATTTGAGTCTTTTAGTAATCAAAAAAAAAGCAAACAAGAACTTGCTAAAGATTTAACCCGTAAAATGATTCAATATAGTACATACCCTTATGATTCTCTTTGGTAAATGTGACATTAACGGAAAACTTAGTAGATATTCGTGTGTTATTTATATTATACGTAATTTAAAGTAAATGAAGTAATCTCCTCACACAATTTTAAGATCCTTTAACTACTTCATCTCATCTTTCACTCCAGACTTCTAATGGGTCGGCGACGTATATTTGTCACACCTCCCACCAAACCAAAGAGCAAAAAAAAAACTTTTTCCAGAAAGTCGCGACGAAAATATTTGAGCGTTGATATTTGATGATTTTGAAGTCAAAAGTTACTCATCAGTCACCACTCCTTAGTTCTAGTGCTTTTCTTTACTGGTGATTAGCAATATCAATTAATATACAAAGAGAATGTCTGAAGTATACGTCAACGAATCTACTGGTGTGGATGATGCCACTGCCTTAGGTACTCAAGAATCTCCTTACAAAACACCAGCATATGCATTATTTAAATCAGCTGCCGATGTTAAATGTCTTGTGTTCAAGAAAGATGAAGAATCTGGTGAATCTTCATTTGTTGAAATTTCTGCCAGTGCTTTAAAGAAAGCTAAGAAAGGTGTAGATGGTCTTAAAAAGAAAGAAGAAAAAGCTGCCAAAGATGCTGCCGAAAAAGCTGAAAAAGACAACTTAAAATTACAAGAAGCAATGAAAATCTTAGTCATTGAAGATAAAGCATTACCAGCTGCTAAGAAAATTAAAATTCAAACCATTGGTGATAACATTGATGGAAGAGTTAAAGTATCTGGTTGGGTCCACCGTTTACGTTTACAAAAAGGTTTAGGTTTTATTGTCTTAAGAGATGGTACTGGTTATGTTCAATGTGTCGTCAGTGGTGATTTAGCTAATGCTTACCAAACTTTACAATTAACCATTGAATCAACCGTTAACATTTATGGTACTATTAAGAAGTTACCAGAAGGTAAATCTGCTCCAGGTGGTGTTGAATTATTAGTCGATTTCTATGAAGTTGTTGGCTTAGCACCATCAGGTAAAGATGCTTTCACCAACAAAATCCAAGAAGGAATGGATCCATCTGCTGCATTAGATTTAAGACATTTAGCTTTACGTGGTGAAGCATTGAGTTCAGTTATGAAAGTTCGCGCTGCTTTATTAGCTGCTATGAGAAGATTTTACCAAGAAGAATCTCTTACCGAAGTAACACCTCCATGTATGGTTCAAACTCAAGTTGAAGGCGGTTCTACATTATTCAAAATGGACTATTATGGTCAAGAAGCTTACTTAACTCAATCATCTCAATTATACTTAGAAACATGTTTACCAGCTTTAGGTGACGTCTATTGTGTTCAAGAATCTTTCAGAGCTGAAAAGTCACATACAAGAAGACATTTAAGTGAATATACCCATATCGAAGCAGAATTAGCTTTTATTGATTTTGATGATTTATTGAACCATCTTGAAAAACTTATCTCCACCACTGTTCAATATGTTATTGAAGATCCAATTGCTGGTCCATTAATTAAACAATTAAACCCAGGTTTTGTTGCTCCTCAAGGCCCATTCAAGAGAATGGAATATATTCATGCTTTAGACTGGTTAAACGAAAACGGTATTCCAAACGAAGATGGTGAACCATTCAAGTTTGGTGATGATATCGCTGAAGCTGCTGAAAGAAAAATGACTGATACCATTGGTGTTCCAATTTTATTAACTCGTTTCCCTGTTGAAATTAAATCATTTTACATGAAGAAATGTTCCGATGATCCAAGAGTTACTGAATCTGTCGATGTCTTAATGCCAACTGTTGGTGAAATTACCGGTGGTTCCATGAGAATTGATAACGCTGAAGAATTAATGGAAGGTTTCAAGAGAGAAGGTATCAATGCTGATGCTTACTACTGGTTCATAGATCAAAGAATCTACGGTACTTGTCCACATGGTGGTTACGGTTTAGGTACCGAAAGAATTTTAGCTTGGTTATGTAACAGATTTACCGTCAGAGACTGTTCATTATATCCACGTTTCTCTGGTAGATGTAAGCCATAAGTCTTGTGTATACGGAATAATATATAGATCTACTAAATATGTACACCAATAATAATTATCTACAAAAAATCCATCATACATTAAAAATCTTGTCTACGTTTATAGCAATGAATTTAAATTTTGTTACCCTGCCCTCTTTCCATCGGTTTTTTTTTTCACGTTTGGACATTTTTTGATAAGACTCACCTTTCTAGCACTATATCTGTGTACTCTAAAATAGAAGAGCAGATATAGAACTATACAACTCAAATGTCTTTAGAGTCTATGCTTACTTTATTATCATTAGCTGAACCAAGTCCAGCCGGTTCAGTTGAAATTAAATCTTTAGTCTTTAAGCCAAAGACTCCAAAATCAGAAACTCCAGTTCCTGTTGTCTTGATCGCTCAAAAAGATACTGAAACTCCAAGTAAAGCTGTTGCCAAATTTGCTGAAGTTAAGGAACCAAGATTAGCAAATGATGAATTAACTCAACAAATCTTTGGTTGTTCTGCTAAGGAATTCACTATTGCATCCTTAAATGTATCTCAAAAAATTAAAATTGTTCTCGATGCAAAGATCAAATCAGATTCAACTCAATATGTCTTAGCCAACGAATCTGGTAAATTAGTCTTAACAGGTGAACAATTACAAGGATTTTTAAGTGCTTTTACACCAGCAATTGCTGATTTTTCAGCTGAAACAGCTCCAGCTGCTGCTCCAATTACCCCATCTGCATCAGTTTCAAACTCAAATGCTAAATTGGATGATGCTAAGTTAATTGGTGTTACTGTTGATAAAGAATTAGATTTCCCAGGTTGGTATCAACAAATTTTAACCAAGGGTGAAATGTTAGATTACTATGATGTCTCTGGTTGTTATATTATGAGACCAGCTTCTTATGCCATTTGGGAACAAATTCAAGAATGGTTCAACAAAAGAATTAAGGCCGATGGTGTTACCAATGCTTATTTCCCAATGTTTGTCTCTTCAAGAGTCTTAGAAAAAGAAAAAGACCATATCGAAGGTTTTGCTCCAGAAGTTGCTTGGGTTACAAGAGCAGGTTCAAGTGAATTAGATGAACCACTTGCTATTCGTCCAACTTCCGAAACCGTCATGTATCCATACTATGCTAAATGGATCAGATCTCACCGTGATTTACCATTAAAATTAAACCAATGGAATTCTGTTGTTAGATGGGAATTTAAACATCCTCAACCATTTTTAAGAACAAGAGAATTCTTATGGCAAGAAGGTCACACTGCTCATTTAACACATGAAGATGCTGATAGACAAGTTCATCTTATCTTAAAATACTATGCTCACATTTATGAAGATTTATTAGCTGTCCCAGTTGTTCAAGGTGTTAAGACCGAAAAGGAAAGATTTGCTGGTGGTTTATTTACAACCACTTGTGAAGGTTATATTCCAACTACTGGTCGTGGTATCCAAGGTGCTACTTCCCATCATTTAGGTCAAAACTTTTCAAAGATGTTTAACATTTCTGTTGAAAACCCAGAAGGATCTGATAAACCAAAGATTTATGCTCATCAAACATCATGGGGTTTATCTACTAGAGTTATTGGTGTTATGGTAATGATCCATTCCGATAACAAAGGTTTAGTTATTCCACCTCGTGTTTCCCAATTCCAAACTGTTATTATTCCTGTTGGTTTAACATCTAAGACTTCAAAGGATGTCGAAGATAAGGTTTACCAAGCTTGTAAAGACTTAGAAACTAAATTAAAAGAAAATGAAATCAGAACTACATCTGATTACAGAGATAACTATTCTCCAGGTTGGAAATTCTCAAACTGGGAATTAAAGGGTGTTCCAGTCCGTCTTGAAGTTGGTCCAAATGATTTAGCTAAGAACTCAGTATTAGCCGTTCGTCGTGATACTGGTGAAAAGGTTTCCTTACCATTAGCTGAAATTGAAACTAAATTACCAGAATTATTAGAAGATATCCAAAAATCATTATTTGAAAAAGCTAAGGCTAAATTCGACTCTCACCGTGTGATAGTCGATGAATGGAAAGACTTTGTCCCAACATTAAACAAAAAGAACGTTATCTTAGCACCATGGTGTGGTGTTGAAGAATGTGAAGATGATATTAAAGACTCATCTGGTAAACAAGATAATGGTGAAGAAATCGAAGTTGACGATAAAGCTCCATCAATGGGTGCGAAGTCATTATGTATTCCTTACGACCAACCACCAATGAAAGAAGGCCAAAAATGTATTAAGTGTGGTGAAAAGGCTGTTAATTACTGTATGTTTGGTCGTTCTTATTAGAGTGGCTTATTCATAAAATTTTATTCTATAGCTTTACTTTGTTAAAATAATCTATCTCCCCTAGTAATAATTATTTTTCTAATTTGTAAAATTTATTAGCGATTTTTTTTTCATCTGAGTTTTTCGAAGTAACATAATGGATACATAATAATTAACTTGAGCAACATCACTGCTCTTGTGCAACAACTATCATTACCGGCACATTCTGACTTAACTTTCAATCATGATGTCTCGTAGAGTAAGGTTTAACTCTTTGATCTCTCGGGGTCTTAGATTCAATAGTACCACTAAAAAACTACCTCAATGTATCAATGAAATCAATAATAATCCACCCCCAACCAACACCAAAATAGAATTATCAGGTTGGGTTAGCAGTTATAGAGTATCTAAAAATATTGCCTTTGTTGACTTAATAGATGGAACAAGTTCTAGTGATATCAAATGTATTGTGAGGCCACCTTCATTATTACCTGAAAACCTAAGAACTGGCTCTAGTGTTTCTGTTTCTGGAGTTTGGTCTGAAGGTAAAGGAAAACAAAAATATGAAGTATCCATAATCGAAAATGAAAATGATAGCGGCAAAATCAAAGTATTAGGTGGTGTAGAGGAACTTTATCCATTACAAAAGAAAGGTCATACTAATCAATTTTTAAGAACAATTCCAGAATACAGATGGAGAACTCCAGAGTTATCAAATATACTTAGATTCAGATCAAGAGTTGAATCAAGTCTAGTACAATTTTTCGATCGTGAAAATTTTTATAAGACACACCCTCCATTAGTAACATCTTCTGATTGTGAAGGAGCTGGTGAATTATTTAACATTGAAAATGAATCTAAATTGAATAAAAATGAAAAGTTTTTTGGTAAAAATGCATACATGACAGTTTCTGCCCAGTTACATTTGGAAGTATTAACAAGTGCATTGAGTAGAGTATGGTGCTTATCTCCTTGTTTTAGAGCCGAAGAAAGTGATACTAATAGACATTTAGCTGAATTTTGGATGTTAGAAGCAGAGATTGCATTCATTGACGATGTTTCTCAATTAACTACATTTTGTGAAATGATGATAAAATATGTTGTTAAAGACCTACTTATTGATAACAAGAATAATGTTGCCAGTGACATATTGTTAAATATTGAAGATAAAGAGCAAAGAGAATATTTACAAAATAGATGGAATATATTACTGTCCAAAGAAAATTGGGATGTCATTACATACACTACAGCGATCAAAATATTACAAAATGAAAGTAAACAAGGAGATGTAAAGTTCACCAAAGATGTTCAATGGGGTGATTCATTAGGTAGTGAACATGAAAAGTGGTTATCTGGAATATATTTTAAAGGCCCAGTATTTGTAACTGACTATCCAAAAGGTGAAAAACCATTCTACATGAAAGTTAATAGTGATGGTAAAACGGTCGGATGTTTTGATTTATTAGTACCTGATATTGGTGAATTAATTGGTGGATCTATGAGAGAATATGATTTAAACTTATTGAATGAAGAAATTAAAGCTAGAAATATGGATACAGCACCATTGGAATGGTATTTGAAATTAAGAAAAAATGGATCAATGCCTCATGGTGGGTTTGGTATGGGATTTGAAAGACTTTTATTATATTTAAGTGGACGTGATAATATCAGGGATGTAATTCCTTTCCCTAGAAGCGTTGACAGCTGTCCTTGTTAAACTGACTTTTTAAATTAGACATGTACATAATTTACCTATATATTTCCTGTAAATAAAAAGAAATTACTAAAAGCGAGTACTTTATATGATCTCATTTGAAAAAAGGCTAAAAAACAGTTAACAGAAAAAGGCTTACTTATGGTTATCCTTGTTTACTTATTTACACTGTCTTTATTACTAATCAATTAGATTAGTTTATATAATACAATGGTAACTGGTGCCGAAATAATTGCAAAAGCGTTGAAAAATTCAGGAATCACAGTTATATTTGGTATTGTAGGAATACCGATAGTTGAAGTATGTATTAATTAAAAAGGATTTGAATCCCCACACTTTTAAATTAGTCTACTAACAATTATATAAAGGTTGCAGATGCATGTATATCAGAAGGAATCCGTTTTGTTTCTTTTAGAAATGAACAAGCAGCATCATATGCTGCTTCAATATACGGATATCTAACAAATAGGCCTGGTGTATTACTTGTTGTCGGAGGAGAAGGTGTAATGCATTCTATGGCCGGGATATTTAATGCTTTTTCTAATAAATTTCCATTGTTAATTTTAGCTGGTTCAGTTAGTAGTCATGAAAAGAATAAAGGAGGATTTCAAGAATTGGATCAAGTTTCATTTTTAAATAATTCTGGTTTTGTCAAATTAAGCATGCATTTAAACAATATTGATCAAATTGAAGAGATATTGTTCAAAGCAATCGGTACATCATTAACTACAGTTCAAGGTTGCTGTTATATTGATTTACCAGCAGATATTATTAAATGCAATAGAGATCAAATGATTAATTTTCAGGATAATAAATATTCTACATTGAATGATATACCAATGATTGTTCCGGATGCATTATGCATAAAGCAAGCTTCTCATTTAATCCAAAATGCACATTTCCCTCTAATTATAATTGGAAAAGGTGCTGCGACTAACTCCAAAATTTTACGAGCATTTGTGAATGATCATTCTCTTCCTTTTATAGCTACTCCAATGGCTAAAGGTATTGTACCTGATACAAATGAATACAATATGTCATCCGCTCGATCCAAAGCCCTTAAGGAAGCTGATGTTGTGATAATTATAGGAGCTAGATTAAACTGGATGTTACATTTTGGAGAATCTCCCAAATTTAAAAATGATGTTAAATTCATTCACATTGATAATGATCCTTTGGAGTTAAAGAAAAGTACAGTTGGACTACTTGGAGATATTGAGATTACTGTTAAAAAACTTCATAAATCATTATCTTCATATAGACTTTCTAGTGTGCCTGGATCTGTTGCAAAATCTAAATCTGACAACGTGAAGAAACAGCTGGTAAAAGAAACAATTCTTCGTGGATATAAAGGTTTATTATCTCATACACAAGCACTTGCAATAATTAGAGGTGGTCTTGAAGGGTTTCAAGAAAATATTACTTTTATATCAGAAGGTGCAAAGACCATGGATTTTTCCAGATTATCATTTGATCTAACATCACCTAAACAGAGATTAGATTGTGGAACCACTGCAAGTATGGGTCTTGGAATTGGATATGCTATTTCAGCAAAATTAGCATTCCCATCAAGGCATATAGTGGCCATCGAAGGTGATTCTGCTATCGGATTTAGTATGATGGAAATTGAAACAGCAATACGTAGTGATTTATCGATGCTGATAATAGTATTAAATAATTCAGGGATATACCATGGTGTGTCAAATGATATAAATGATTTCAATAAACTAAAAGAAAGTGGTTCTCCATTACCTTCAACGTCATTATCATATGGAACAAGATATGATCAGATATGTACATCTCTAGGTGGTAAAGGATATTTTGCTACTAATTATGAAGAATTACAGAAAATTATGCAAAGTTGTGTTATTGATGCTTTCATTCATAATAATGTTACTTTAGTGAATGTTCTGATAGCGTCGGATTTAAAAGAGAAATTAGAGTTCGGTTGGCAAAGCAAAAAAGCACAGGAAACGAAATTATAATTACTTCATTAAGTACGTATATTTGAATAAGCTATATACTGAATTTAATTAATCAATAATTGGGATTGTTTATGAATGAATATATTATGTGACAGATTGATTTTAATTGATGATCATGATATTTTATTGATCTTTTTCAAAAATTCTTTAAAGAAGAATCTACTATTTTGGGTCTTTTTGTATATTTGTGTTTTTCACGAATTTCACCATCTCTTAAAGGAGGTAACTTAGGTCTTCCTCTAGTTCTCTTTGGTTGGGCTGGATCGGCAATTTTTGGGGGGTATTTTCTAGGTCTTCCTCTCTTTTTCTTTCCAAGTTGGTCGTCAAACGGCATGATTGTGGAATTATGAATTTCATCAGCTTCACTGGGTATTTGAATTGGTGGAATTATAGATGGTTGTTCCATCTTTATTATGTTATTCGCATTAATCAATACATTATTTTTCTGTGGAGATTGAATATGAGGATCTAAAATGGATTTTGGAAGTGGTGGAAGAACAGAGCGGGTTTCTGTTTCATTGAAATTTGGAGGTGATACTGATGAGGAGGTGCTTCTGATTGAAGATGATATAGGATTTGATAATTGTGATGTTGTTATTGGATTTGGTAATGATTTAATTGGAGGTATTATTTGATGAGGAGTACTACGATTATCTGAGATATTAAATTTCAAACTTGGTAGTATAGTTGATATATTTCTATTGAAAGATAATGGTGGTGGTGCTATTATTGAAATATCTCCTCTCTGGTCATTAGTAGAGGTTTTTTCGTCATGAAGCATAAACGATATAGATGGTAGCGCAGGAACAGGTACCAAATTCATCTTTAATTTCGGTTGGACTTTTTTTTAAAAAAAAGAAAATGTTTCTATATGAGCATAGACAGGATATATGTATCTTAAATATTAGCCGTTTTTGTTTTTATATATTTATTTTGCTTTTTGGGAGCTATAATTTAATGACAGCTAAATTTATGTATAATATTTGACTTTATTGTCTAGAAATATTCTGTAAATAATTCTGATTTCAATATAAAGCAAATTAATTCAAAAGAATTTTAACACAAATTCAGGTTACTTTCTCTATGCAGAATACTTCTAATTTTCTGAAAAGACTATTATGATAACTAAAAAAAAGTTATTTTAATAAATATAAAATCATATATAAAAATAAAAAAAAAAAAAAAAAAAAATATTTTTCGTGCATGTAAAAAAAGAAACGAGCGCCGTGTAAATATTTGTTTTCGACGCGTCGCTTATTGTTATAATAAATATTTTTTCACTTAGAAGTTCAAAACTGAACTTTATAATCAATAAATGGAAACCCATTTAACTATATTGTATGAAATGATGCGTTTCCCGTCTTTTCATTAATTTAATATTCTAAGATTCGGTCATAGAGAATCAATAAATATTAGTTCCATAGTTAAATTATGTTTTAAGGCTGTGCTCTATGTTTTTGATAATGAGAGGTTTGAGGTGTAGATAATAAAACATATTTTCTCAAAAGTCTTTGTATGATGTTCTTACACCGAATTTTCCCTGTTTTTTTTTTTTTTTTTTTTTTTTTTTTTTTTTTAATAATATTATGATCTGAATATTGATTTCTTTTCTTTAAAATTTTTTATTAAATATCTTAATTACTGCATTTTTTTGTTTCTCTTTAATATATAGATATAGAGAGTGAAGCTTCATTTTCTTTATTATATTCATATTATTTCTTCTGGCTAATAAAAGTATCATTTTAACAGAATTATATTTTAATTATTATCTCTTTTTACCTCAATATTGGTTCCAGTTTTAAAACAAGGTCTAATTAATATCTACTAAGTATGAAATCAAATTCTAGTGGATTCTTTAAAAAAAATGATAACAGATCATATGAAGAGATTATTGATATCTTTGCTGAACTAGATGATTATGATTCGTTGACATTTCTTGATAATTCTGATTCAAATGATAATGATACCACTCTTCAAATGGCTTTAAGAAACTTTAAAAAAGAGCAATCAAGAAACTTGAAAGATCCTTTAAAAGTGTATAAAGCTGCAAAATTTTCTCAAGAAAGGTATATTCGGTTTACTAAAGATTTATTAGCAAGCGCTCCAATGAATTCTTTAGCAAATAATTCTACTCAAATATTTAAATTCAATGCTTATTATGATGCTTTTGTGGGAAACAAAACAGCTGAAGTAGAGAATTATAATTCTATCCCAGAAATTGGGAGTATCATTACTACAAGAAATTCCCCTCCAACAAGAACTATTCAATTAATGTCATCTCAGAAAATGGGAGAGCTTGTCCATAAACTTTGTGATTCAAATAGAATTTCGCATAACTCAAAAGCAGCTGTAGCTGCATCTAAGATAACAAAGACATCTATTTATAAATCAAAAGAGCTTCAAAGAAATGTTCACTCATTAATACATAATTCGACATCTCTTCCTACTCCTCCACCGTCTCCTTTAGTGTCAGGATCATCAGCTATAACTCAACATCAACATACACCACATTGTAACCTTCTAGTAGAGAAGCATTGTACTCAGCAAACTCCTGAAAATAATAGTTGGTTAAAGCTATGTGCATTATTCTCCAGTTTCAATGGCATTACTTTCAGAAAACATTTTCATAATCTTAATAAGACTAATAATGTTTACTATTATGCTGAGAACCAAAGTTCAAATAAGATTGGCTTTACAAAATTTGGCAGGGGTGCTGATACTCAGCCAGCCAATTATTACGAACCATTAGTATTTAAATATAGTAGAGGAGATCATGCTGCTATAAAGAAATCTTTATGTGGACTGTGTCCTTATTGTATTCCTACAGAAGATGAATTGAATTATCAAGATATTGAATTCTTGGGTAAATATTTTTATCATCTTCACAACTATAACTATTTCAATCATTTAATAAAGCAACATGGAGTGTTTTCCAATGGTAAAGAGATAACTCTTCCGGTTGTTGTTGGTAGAGCAAAAGAGCGGAAAGACAGTGATGATGGTAAAATTGAAACCATTTGCATTGTATTAAGATGTCCTGAATGTACTTCTCTTATCAGACTTGGTAATGGTAATGATGGTAATTGTCGTCTAATGGAATATTTTACACATATGCTGATTCATCTTAATCATTCAAGACAATAGAAGATTTTAATTTATATCAGTAGTTTCGTTAGTTAGTATATAATAATGAGTATTTTTTTGAGACATCATTTCATTTATTATTTTTCAAATTATATACTATATATTAAAAGGTAAATGTATAATTTATATTAATGCATGTCCTATGTAAAGCTTGAAATGTAGTATACTTATTTGGGGAAATATTTGTTGTTATTGTAAAAACCCCTTTATTTGTTCTTATTTATTTAATAATTATTTTGATGTGTATGAAGTTCAATTTATTACGCAACTTATTAAATATCCATGTATATTGTTGTATTGATGTTTCAGAATCTTTATATCGTTTGTTTGCAATAGTTCTAGCTTGAGGAAATCTTACACTATGTTTATAAAAAGTGAATTCATTGTAGTAGTTAATGTAATATATCTCATGATAAAACTTTTAAATCAAAATGTAAAATATCCACTGTGTAAAATTGTTTTCTGCAGAGAAAGAAAAAAATGTTGAAAAGAAACCTCTGATTGTTTTACAATTTACATAAAGAAAAAATATATTTTATTAAAATGCATGCATACACCGGACACCACTACTTACACTTTTACTATACTACTAGGTAAACAAATAAAAAGTACCAACCCAGGTTTCTCGATTAAATTTGTAAACAATATTTCTTTCATTTTATTTTCAAAAAAACTGACCCAAAAGGTCACTATTCTTTAATATTTTGATAAATAAGTTTATTTTATATTCTTAACTATGGTATTTTTTAAAATTTGTAATTTTTGTCCAAAAAGATGACTTTTTTAATCATTATTTTGATAAATAAGATAAAAATAATAAGAAAAGTAGGTAATTCTGATATTTTTAATGAAAAACTGATTTCCAAAATTATCATATAAATACAAGGTCCCCCCTTATTTATAAAGTAAGAATTATTGGTTCTTTTCGAAAAGATTTCTCCAAGTCTTTTCTAATTTTTTATACGCAGTCATTGCTTACAACATTTTAATTGTTTTAATCTTTTTTTGTCCTTACAAAAAAAACTCCTGTTTTTGAAATCATGACAATTTCTAAACAAGTCGGCACTGATTTAGCTACTACTGCTTCTTCATCCACCAGTAGTAGCCAAGTCGTCGACAATTGTTCCATGGATATTGATTTATCAGCTTTTGATGAAGACTATAAAGCAGCCTTTAATGAAGCACTTTCCTTTGTTGGGGATCTTAACCCATCAGTCTCATCATTCGATGAATCAGAGACATCAGTCTTTGACCATTCGGGTTCTGAAAATGTTCAAGAACCTGAATTGGAAGAATCTGACACTGGTTCAGACTTAGATTCTCTCTTTGAAGAAGACTCTAATGAACCAACTGAAGCTAGAACTTCAGTGGTCAAACCTGGTATGTTAATTCTCCCAACTGGTAATTACCAAGAAGAAAGAGAAAAAAAACAACCAGCTGTCAATGTTGAAATTTCTGCTGAATTGCAAGCTTTCTATGAAAACTTGCTAACAGAATACTTTGAAACATTTGTCAAAAAACTTACCAGTCAAGATACTGAAGAAGTTCAATCAGAAACTTCCTTAGTTGAGATGGTTAATGAATTGGATGATCTTGAATCATTCTTTCCAAAACCAATTGATGTTCAACAACCAAGTATTGTTGAGCAACAATTAGAAGAAGTTTCACTGAAGATGAAATCAATGCTTTAGGAGATTTTCTTGCAGGAAAGATGATTGCTGAAGAAGAAGCAGCAGGAAATCTTGAATATTATTTATCTGCATTAAACCCTCCAGAGTTAATGGATGTATCAGAATTAGACATTTCTGATGAATCCGTTTTATATGATTCTTATCCAGAATCAACTCCAATTGAATCTGAGGAACAAATGGTTGTTTCTCAACCAACTAAAATCATGAACAATAATGTTAAATTATTTAATAATCAATGCATTAGTGATTCCCATGTTCATTCTCAAAATAAATTGAAGACGACACATTCTGAAATTTATGAAAATTACATGGTAAATGATTCACATTGGTATATTGAATTATATGGTCCACATACTACCTTTAATGGCATTACATATACTAATACATTTGGAGGTAGAGATAATGATATCTATTCATACGAAGAAAATAAAAATTCTTGTAAGTTTGGTTTCAAACGTTTTGGAAGAGAATCACAAGCTCCAAAAAGCGTTAATTTCTATGAACCTCTTGTTTTCAGATACCATACTGAAGATAAGCGTTTTACAAAACACTCTAGAGATGGTTTATGTCCATATTGTGTTCCTTCAAAGGAGGAATTTGGAAATAAATCATATGATTTCTTAGATTCATATTTCTTTGAAATGAATAACTCAGGTTATTTACATCATGTTACCAAACATCATGGTGTCTTCTCTAATGGGTGCGAAATGCCTTATCCTTCAGCTATTGGTAAAGCTAAAGAAATCAAAGATAACAAAACCGGAAAGGTTGAAAATGTTATCGAAGCCGTTGAATGTCCTGATTGCCAAAAAATTATTAAACTTGGTAAAGGTGATGCAGGTAATTGCCAATTATTAGGATATTTCAGACATTTGTTAGAACATAACAAAGATCGTAAGAACTGTAGAGATGCAAACTACAGAAACGGTAAGAGAGGTAGAGTAGGAAAACCTTAATTTATAATTACTGGTGGCAGTAATCAATTTTTAACTACAGACATTTTTTGTATTGTATTATATTAATTAAAAAAAAAAAAAAAAAATTCAGAAAAAAAAACTGAAATTACTTTATATATATATTTGTTTTTATTATTATTATTTGATTGTATTATTATTACATTCCTATATTCTATCTATTTAATGATTATTGTTGTACTTATTTTATTTTATTTCCCTGTAAATTTAGTAGCAAAACTTTAAGTAGTATTACTATTAGATCACTAACAAAGAAAGAGATCGACGCGAACTTTTCTCTTCGCGTCGATTTTCTCTATAGAAAACGAAAAATAAGCTTCTGATGCATCATCAATTAGCTGCTTGTATATGAAGTGTTCTTATCTTATGTGTGTGCCTTTTTTTAAGATTAATTAATATATATCTATATTTATTTACTTTCTAAGCTAAAGGATTAAGTTATATATTACATTTATTGGACAAGCAAGATCAATCTACTCTATTATATCATTTTTTTTCGTGGTATTAATCATTAACATAAATCAGCTAACGCCATATTTTCCTAAGATAATGGCAATCGAAGAGATAAAACATTTGGCACAAGAGTGGTTAGATATAGACGTTAATATCAAAACAAGAGCTCAAATTCAAAGTCTTCTTGACAATTCCAATTATGATGAATTAGATAAACTTTTATCTACCAGAATATTGTTTGGAACTGCTGGATTAAGATCTAAGATGGAAGCTGGATTTAATAGATTAAATGATGTTACAATTTTACAATCATCTCAAGGACTTGCACAATATATGATTGATTGTAATACAGAAATAGATAAAGAAAGAAGTATAGTTATTGGTCATGATCATAGACATAATTCAAAGAGATTTGCAGAATTAACAGCTGTTGCATTTTTAATCAAAGGATTTAAAGTATATTTTCTTGGAAATCCAAATTCTAAAGATTTAGAAAGTGAAGTTGTTGCTACTCCATTGGTTCCATTTGCTGTTGATTTATATAATACATTAGGTGGTGTTATGATTACTGCTAGTCATAATCCAGCTTTAGATAATGGTTATAAAGTATATTGGAAAAATGGATGTCAAATAATAAATCCACATGATGTTAATATTCAAAATTGTATTTTAAAAAATCTTAAGATAGATAAATTACATTGGGATACACAAAGTATTTTTAAAGATTCAAAATATATGGAATTAATGAGTTATTGTAGAGATGAAACCATTGAAAAATATATTGATGCATTAAATGAAATTTTAATTGGTGATTTCAAACTTACTACTCCGATTAAAGCCGTATATACACCAATGCATGGCGTTGGTCTTCAATTTGTAAATACGATTGTTTCAAAATTATCAGATTCTAAAATATTAGAAATAGTTGAATTACAAGCTAAACCAGATCCGAATTTTCCTACTGTTAAATTTCCTAATCCTGAAGAAAAAGGAGCAATGGATATGGCTAAATTAAAAGCTGATGAATTAGGTTTAAATTTAGTTTTGAGTAATGATCCTGATGCTGATAGATTTTCTAGTTGTATAAAATTATCAAATGGTGAATGGAAACAATTAACAGGTAATGAAATTGGATTTTTATTTGCTGATTATACAATTAAAATGTTAAAATTAGCTAAAACTAAAGAAGAATTATCAAAAATATATTTATTAAACTCAACAGTTTCATCACAAATGATTAAATCAATGGCAGAACATGAAGGATTTAATTATGAAGATACTTTAACTGGTTTTAAATGGATAGGAAATAAAGCAATTGATCTTGAATTAGAAGGATATCATGTCCCATTTGCATATGAAGAAGCAATTGGATATATGTTTGATGTTGTTCATGATAAAGATGGTATTAGTGCATTAATTATTTTCTTACAAATGTATTCATATTGGTGTGATCAAGGTGAAGATGCAATGAGCATTCTTGAAGAAGGTTATTTAAAATATGGATTCTTTAAAGAATGTAATGGATATTATATAGTTCCTGAATTATCAATAACTGAAAAGATATTTAATGAAAATATAAGAATTAATAAAGAATATCCAAAACAATTAGGTGATTATGAAGTTATATCATGGAGAGATTTAACTATTGGATTTGATTCAACAACAATTGATAATAAACCAAATTTATTAACAGATCCAACATCACAAATGATTACTGTTAGTTTAAAACCAAGAGATAGTAATAATTCAAATGAAATTATTAGATTTACAGCAAGAGGATCAGGAACTGAACCTAAATTAAAAGTATATATTGAATCTAAAGCAAATGATATTGATCGTGCAGATTGGTTATCTAAGGATGTTTGGAAACTCTTAAAGAAAGAATGGTTTAAACCTGATAAATATAATCTTAAAGAAGTTGTATAAAAAAATAGTATGTAGTTACCTAAAAAGGAAGTAGATGGCGTAGGTTTATCCATCTATAGTAATATTTGCACGTGAGATACCTGATTAGGAATATTGTAAACAAAAGAACTTAAACGAGAGAAAAAAAAAAGCTGTGTAAAATCATTATTATTATGGTTGTTGACATTCACAGTATTTTGACCAATTTTTTGACAGATATTTTCTTTATTTTGTTAGGATCTTTTTTTTTTTGTTTATTGTACTCTTTTTTTTTTTGCTTAGAGTCCCTTACATTAACAAACATATTCTTTCCCCCACCAGATATATAGATAACTAATTCAATTAATCAATATTGATAAATTAATAGAAATTGAATTATTGAATCAATATACCATATTTTTTATTTACAACTAGTTATTATATATTAGATACCCATTAGTTCATTGTTGTAAATAAAATAAAAGAAAATGTTTTGGAGCTCACGAGATGCATTTGATCATAAAAAGAATGATCTTCCAATGTATGTTATCTTTTCTTTTCTTATCTTATTCACTAAAAGTTTATTTGCATACTAACACTGTTTTTGTTTTTCTTTTCATTATAGATCAACTTCAAGACTTAAACCTAGAAAATCAAATAATATTTCAATAGATAAAAGAACATTAAAAGAAAATAAAAATTCAATAATTGGAGTAATTACAATTATAATATTATTCTTTTATTATATTTCAAAAGATAATAATAGTGATTCTAAATCTGTGCGAAATAATACACCATCATTTATTAATGAAAAGCCATCATCATCATCAAATACTCATGAAGTTTACAACGTTGATAAAGATTCAATTACCCTTATGTCAGGAACAGAAGGATCACATGATGATGAACATGAAAATGAATATAAAGAGCAAGGTGATGAACTTACTGATTTAGATTATAAAATTGAATTTTATGATCTTAATTCATATCAAGGAATTGGTGATAATCCAAAAGAAGATGGTGATATAGTTTTATTATGTATTCCATTAAGAAATGCTGATAAAGTTTTACCATTAATGTTTAGAAATATGATGAATATGACTTATCCACATTCATTAATTGATATATCATTTTTAGTTAGTGATTGTACAGATGATGGAGCAACAATTGATACATTATTTGAATATTCACAAGCTTTACAACAAGGTAAATTATTAGAATTATTAGATCAAAAGGAAAAAGAATTAGAAGAATTAGGTGTAAAAGGTACAGATGATTTATATTTAAAATATATGCCTGAAGAATATATGGAAAATGTTAAAAAAGCATATTCACCACTATATCATTCAGAATATATTAAACCATTTCGTTCAATTCAAATTTATAAAAAGGATTTTGGACAAATTATTGGACAAGGATTTAGTGATAGACATGATTTAAAAGTTCAAGGAATTAGAAGAAAATTAATGGGTAGAGCAAGAAATTGGTTAATTTCAATGTCATTAAAACCTTATCATTCATGGGTTTATTGGAGAGATGCAGATATTGAAACATCACCAGGTGAAATCTTGGAAGATTTAATGAAATTTAGAAATGAATTTGATGTAATTGTACCAAATGTTTGGAGACCATTACCAACATTTTTAGGATCTGAACAACCATATGATTTAAATTCATGGATGGAAAGTGAAGCAGGATTAGATTTAGCTAAGACATTGAATGAAGATGATGTTATAGTTGAAGGATATGTAGAATATCCAACATGGAGAGTTCATCTTGCATATATTAGAAGTAATGAAGGTGATAAAGATGAAATAGTTGATTTAGATGGTGTTGGTGGTGTTTCAATTTTAGCCAAGGCAAAAGTATTTAGAAGAGGTAGTAATTTTCCTGCATTTACATTTGAAAATCATGCAGAGACTGAAGCATTTGGTAAATTATCACGTAAATTAGGTTTTAGAGTTGGTGGATTACCTCATTATACAATTTGGCATATTTATGAACCTAGTGAAGATGATTTATTAGAAATTTCGAGACTTGAAAGAAGAAAAAGAAGAGGTTCAAAAAAAGGTAGAAATGCTGATGATGCTTAAGTTGATTATTATTATTATGAACTAAACAAAAGAAATGTGTTTTTATTTTTTTTATTTATTTATATGTATTTATTTATGTATCTAATGAATGAATTTTAATTCTTATATCTATATATAACATTTATAATAATAAAAAATAATAATAACAATAATATGGGAGGTACGGTGAACCAATACCTATGTGCAATAATAAGACAAAAAAAAAGATTTTTATATTTTTTTTTATAGAAAAGCAATTATGGATAAAAAAGGCAAAAAAAATCAATAGCAGTAATAACAAATCAATTGTTAAATAAAAGAATGAATAAGTGAGTAAGTAATTGAGATAAGATAAAAAAAGAAATCATGAATGATATAACGAATGAATGAGTGAATAACTTAAAATAAATAAATTAAAAGATAAAAATGCAAATTAAATGAATGAATGAATGAATGAATGAATGAATGAATAAATGAATGAATGAATCAATCAATAAATGAGATATTCTATTTAAGCTGGTTAAGTAAGTAAGTAAGTAAGTAAGCAAGCAAGTAATGATGATAATAATAACAAAAAAAAATATTCAAAATTAAATGAATAATGAAATAACTGTGAAAAATATTAAAGTTGAAAATGATAATGATTGATCTATTTTATTACCATTACCTTCAGATGATGATGATGATGATGATTTTGTTGAATTTGATGATATACTTGAAGTTAATGAAGTAGTTAATGATGATGAGGAAGATGATGAAAAATATGAATAATAAGAAGAAATTTCTCTTGTTGATGATGAATCAGATGAAGATGAAGATGAAGTTATTGAAGAAACACTAGATGAAGATGATGAAACGATTGATTCTTCTTGAGTCATTTGAGAACTTATATAAACATTTGAATTTCTTTCAGCAAATCCAACTTTTTTATGATAAAAATCGAATTCTGCATAAACTTGTTTTAAAAATAATGCACCTAAAATCCAAGAATCATCATCAGTAACATCTAAACCTTGAATATTTGATACACAATAACCATAATAATCAGATGATTCATCATAAGCTTCACCAATATATTCATCAGGTGAAAGAGTCCAATTATGATTACCAATTTCAAAACTTAAATTTAAAGTTGAATTACAATAAATTGCAAAATTTGTACCATCAGTAATGGAATTATCAAAATATGAATGAATTGTTAAAGCATCAGCTTTATTTGCAATAATTGAAGTTGTACCAGAATCAATAATTGAAACTCTTGAAAAATTTGTATAATCATTATTAATTTCAATTGGAGAAAAATTAACTCTAAAATCATCAACATAAAAATTTTCAATTATAATTTGCCAATAAGTTGATGAATTATCTAATAAACTTGTATAATAAATTTCATCATTATAAAGATTTTGATTAATTGATTGATCACCAGCAATAAATAAACCATAATTTGAATAATCAGAATCATATTGACCTAAACAAAGGATAAAAATAGATTGATCAATATTACCAGATTCTTCTAAATTTGAAACAATATTTGTTAAACCATAAGTTGAAGATTCTTGTGATGGTAAACCTAATACACCAGAGATATCATAAGGATCAAATATACTAGGTACAGTAGTTGCAGAACCAAAAGTAAAATTTGATGCAACTAAATTTGCAATTTCCACATCGGTATGAACAACAGTACCAACAGCAGAACCTGATGAATAAGCTAAAGTAAAAGTATTTGAAGTTGATTCATTTGAAGTTGGAGTAAATAATAATTGATCAGAAGTACAAGAAGCATCGGTACAAGAAGAATCATAAATCCAAAGATAAGGAGATCCAGTATCAATTAATAAATTATATTGAATATCATCGATTGTAAGATTTAAATAATAAGCAGATTCAGTACTATCAGCTTGAATAAATTCAACACCAGTTTCCATTGAAATTGTTGTTGTTGATTGAATTGAACTAGTCGTTTGAGTTGCAACATCATTAATTGAAGTTGAATCAGTAGCTGATTCTGTAAATTTTGAAACGGTTTTAACTGCTTTAACAGCTTTATTATTTATTTTAACTTCTTTAAGATATTCCGAGAATGAATCGGGGCATGATTCAATTGAAGCAACTTCATAAGCATCAGTTGAAGATATTAAAGATGGAGTATCTTGTTGAAATGCAAGAGTTTGTAGTATTAAAAACAACAATGAAAATAATTGTATAAACATTTTGGTTGTGTATGTGTATGTGAAGATCGATATATGTATAGATGTATGCTTTTTAATGAATGCAAAAAAAAAAAATGTATATGAATGTGTTTTTTTATTTTATAAATATGTCAAAATCAAAAATCAAAAACAAAAACAAAAAGAAAATTGAAATTGAAATTGATTAGTGAATGCTAAAAATGTTCTTTTTTTTTAAATGATTGAGTATCAAATGCAAATGAAATATAATGTGTATATATATATATATGTGCGAATATAAGATCTAATTAATTAATTGAAAAGAAAGATATAATATAATAAAATAAAGTACTAAAACTAAAAAGGAAAGTTAATGAACAAAATTTTCTAAAAGGTGAAATCGGTAAGGTGAGGAATTTTTCTCTTAAAAAGTGAAATTTTTTTGTGTTGCCGCCAAGGGTGTTGTATGTGTGTGTGAGTGTGTGTGTATGTCTTTTCTTTTCTTTTTCCGTCTTTTTATTCTTCTCTATAGATGGAGAATTCTTTAATTATAATTCTTATTATATTAAAATAAAGAATGTTGATGGAATAAGTAAACAGATAGATAGATAGATAAACAAAAAAGGTAAAATAAAATAAACAAAGAAAATCCAACAACAAAAACTCGAAACTTTTTCGCTTTTTAAAATAAAGAATTTGGATTTGGATTTTTGACGCGTTCGTTTTTCTTTGGAGAGTTTGATTTGACTGTGCCTTTTTGTATAAGGAGTACTAATACGTTTTAGAACTTTCTATATATTATATATATCTTCTGAATAGTACTAATTGGGTGTACATATCTTTTTGAACTTATGCATTTGTTTTGATTTATTTTGCTTATGAACATTACATACATTTTCTAATCTAAGCTTTCACGTGTATTGCTTTTTCTTTTTAAAAGGAGATTTTTGTTTTTTCCGGTCTTTTTGCTCATATTCTTAGTTTTTGTAATTCTTGTTAAGTCTCGTGTACGTGGTCACGTGATTTTATTCACTTATTGTTAGTCACGTGGATGTCACGTGATGTGTGGAACTTGTCCGGCTGAATTCCGCCTTAAGTTTTGCTGTTATTTTCCTCATGGCCCAATGGTTACGGCGTCTGGCTACGATTTATTAGTCACTTCTGAGACCAGAAGATTCCAGGTTCGAGTCCTGGTGGGGAAGGTTTAGTTTTTTTTTTCTCGAAGTCAAAGAGAAAGAAACAACACGTTTAAAAACTTTTGATTGAAAGATTATTGTATGTTTTTTTTTGTCTTTTATTTACAATTATAATAAAACTTATATAAATCAATTAACAATGAAGTTTTCACAAATACTGACTTTTATTTGGTTTTCAATCATATCAACAGTATTTGCAAATGTATCGGGTACTTTTAAATTAAGTGAATCAATTGAATTACCATTTGATAAAGATACTTTAATTTCAATTGATACAGGTATAAAAGCAATTGAATGTAATTTTAAATTCGATAATACTGAAATCAAACCTAAACAAGTATCATTAGTCTTAACTGATGAATTAAATTCAATTGATTATTATCTTTATCCAATAATTAGAAATGATGGTTATTTTATTTCATTAAATATTAGAAGATTACCATCATATTTAAAATCATTAAATTCATTTTCAATTAATTTATTAATTGGTGATATTAACCAAGATTTAAATTCATTTAATAAAATTGCAAATGTTGAAATTTCAAATGATATTCATGAATTAATTAATTATGAAAATCCAATTAGATTCGGTTTAAAACCTGAAATAAATCATATTTTTAATTCACCTTCTGAACAAGCAAATGTTATGATTTGTATTGTTTTCATTATTTTAGTTGGTGGTTTAACTGGTGGTTTATTTATTACTTGGCATGAATTAAAAGCAATTAATATTTCAAATATTAAAGATTTACCAGTTGGTTTTACCGTTCAATTTTTACTTACAATTTTATTAATTGAATTAACTATATTTGATTATTATTTACAAACAAGTATATTTACTACAATTTTTAGATTATCTATAATAGGTTTAACTTCAATTTTCATCGGTTCAAAAGTTTTAAAATCATTATATAAAATTAGAACTTCTGCATAATCATAAAAAATAACTATATACATACATAAAAAAATAAAATAAAATGAAATGTCCTTTAACTTATTAAAATTCTTCAATAAAATGATTATATAATTTTCTAAAAGCATTTAATGAATTATCAGGAGATTTAAGACTTGCTGGCATATGATAAGCATAAGTAATCTTACCTTGAATTAAAGCTAATGGTATAACTGAATAAGATCTTGAATCAAATGATGCTGATAGATTATCACCTGTAACCCAGCAATGACCTTCGGGTATAATAACATATTGATCAAAATAATTACTTTGTCTTTTTTTAATTTCTTTTATACTACCATCGATATTTTCATTATCTTGTATTATATCATTATTTATTTCATCTTTATTACCTTTATTATTAAATTGAAGTTGTTCAATTTCAAATTTTAAATTCTTTATTGTATTTTCACTTGGATCTAAAAGTATTATATCACCAGGCATACCTGTTATTCTTTTACAAACAGATTCATTATATGCAGTGGGTTTCTTAGCAACTATTATATCACCCATTTGAATTCCCTTACCGTTTTTAAATGATTTATTAATTAATACCCAATCTCTTGAGACTGCTAATGTTGGTAACATTGATTCACCGTCTGTTGGACCTATTTCATAAAATTCACTCGTTATTAAGTGTACGAATGCTGCTGTTTTTATAGCTGTTGGGATGAATTTGAACATTGTGTGATTTGTATATGGTGTGTATATTAATAATAGTATATGAAAAGAATCATTATCATATAAAATAATGGAGTAAAGAAAAAGAAGTTTATAATTTTCTCATTAAAAATGAAAAAAAAAAAATTTAAAAGGCATTTTAAACATTATCACTTATTCTTCTTTAATTTAATTTTATTATTACAAAGATAACACATAATTATGTCAAAATTTTCACAAAGAGAACAGCTAGAACAACTTATGGGACGTGATTCCCTAACACATCTTCCGAATGATTACCATACGACTACAACTAATAATAACCAAAACAACAATCTATCAATTGAAGAATCAATAAAATTATTAATGAATCCAAGAGTTTGTAAGAGTTATTTAATAGCCAAGTGCCCTTATGATTTATTCGCATCCACAAAAGAAGATCAAGGTAAGTGTCCAAGAATACATTCGATGAAATATAAAATAATCTATGATTCAATTAAAGAGAATAATAAAACTAATGATATTGAATTTTTTGAAATTGAGTATCTTAATGAAATTAATAAATTTCTTGAAGATTGTGATAAGAGGATTAAAATCCAATCTAAGAAATTAGAATTTGATAAGGATAATATTGAAGATATTGAAACCACGAATAAGATTAGTGATATGACTAATGAATTAGATCAATTGGATAATAAGATTAGTTTTATTATTCAAGAGATTAAATTATTAAAAGATAATTCAATGATTTTAAAATCATTAGAATTAAGTAAAGATTTAGAATTTTTATTATTACAAAGAGAATCATTATCGAATAAATATACAAATGTATTAGAGAATTTAAATCAATCATCACAACAAAAATTACAAATTTGTAAAGCTTGTGGAGCTTATTTATCAAGATTAGATAATGATAGAAGATTAGCTGATCATTTTATTGGTAAGATTCATTTAAATTATGTTGAATTAAGAGCAATTTCAAGTGAATTAAAAGAAAAATATAATAATTAGGGAAAGTATTTATGTATATAAAAAAAAGAGGTTTTTTTTAACATATAATAAGCAAAGTATTTAATAGAATTTTTAATTGGCATCACCATTAATTGGGATATCATCATTAATTGTTAATTTTGGTTTTTCAATTTCAATAGTATCAACAGCTACTACTTCTTTAACTTCTTGTACTTTTTTTTGCTGTTGTTTCTTTGGATCAACTTCAATTCTACCAATTGAAGGAGGAATCTTGTCGGCTAAATTTGTAATTATCGATCTTGTTAATTTTGTCTTAATAATGAATCCATAAGTATAATTAATAGTTACATAGGTTATAAAAGTAATTAATACAGCTATAGTTATTAAGACCATGAATATAATAAATAAAGGTAATAAACCAATTGATGATAAAATTGTTAAGATTGTAAAACCAATTGAAAATAAAGTAGTTGTAATTGATGTATAACCGATTGTCATTAGAATAAATAATAATAAGAATGGAGAAATAGATATGATTAATAAGATTAGTAGTATTAACTTTGGGACATTAGTCTAATATAATATAAAGAAAGAAAAAGTTGTTAGTAAAATAAAAAATAAAGTGATTTAAAAATTAACATGAAATCTCAAAAAGGGAATTTTACTTACATTTTGCTTTCTATTAATTGAAGTTGATTTATTGCTATTATTGATTGATTCTTTTATTGTGTCTATTAATGTTAATAGTTGTCTATAGTTTAGTTATCTTGTTAGTAAGGCAAATCTATCTTAACGTAATTAATTCAAAAAATATACATACAATAATAATAAATTTCTAAATTTACTATTTATTGGAATACCAAAATCTAATAAATCAATCATTTTAATAAACATAAAATTAATTAATATAATAAAACTATAAGATGAAAATATACTTTCATTATCAGAAGAATTGATTAAATCATCTTCTATTTCTTCTATATTATTTTTATGATTTATAAAATAATCAATTATTGATTCTTTATCAGTATCAATATCAATATCATTATCATTAGAAGTAGGCGGATCTTGTTCTTTATTACCATTTTGTTTCATGTCTTCTTCTTCATCATCTTCTTCAATTTTATTATGCCATCTAAATAATCTAAAAGATCTTCTTTCAGTTGATTCAAGAGTATTCTCAGTATCCATTGTTGATTGAATATCTTATCATATCCTCTATTAAACAAACAATATTGTAGAGAAAATAAAAAAAGCCTCTCAATAAATTGTATTTTCTCTTCTCCTCGAAAAATTTCAGATCTTTTGATTTTGTTTACTTTTTAACCGTTTTATTGTTGTTGTATTATCTTTTTTACTATTCTATTTACAACCCCTAAGATTATGGCTAGGTGCCAAGGTATTACAAAGAGAAAAGAACGTTGTAAAATTATTATAAATTCAAATGAACCTTATTGTCAATATCATAAATATCAACAATCAATTCCAAATGATTCAAGATCTTTAAAATTAAAAAATTCCAATCAATTTAATACCAATTTAAAAAAACCAGGTTATATATATATTTTCACTTTAAGTCATTTATTATTATCAAATCCTCCAAAACAAAAATGGTTAATGGAATTAAATTTAAAAGAAACAATATTTAATAAAACATCAATATTTAATCCAAAATATAATATATTAATTAAAGTCGGTTATACTACTCAATTAGTTAATACTCGATTATCACAATGGAATAAACAATGTAATCAAGATTTTAAATTAATTACACCAAATTTATTAGATAAAATAATAGTTAGTAAAAAAGATAAATTAATTAATTTATTAAATAATTTAACTATTTCAAAACAAGATCATGAAAATCAACAACAATCATTATCATTGATTAGAAATTTTGATTATAAAAATAAAGGATTTTGGTGTACAACTGATTCATTTAAATCTGAAAAATTAATTCATTCAAAATTACGTCATTTATATGGTAATGGTAAATTAATCTGTGAAGGTTGTTCAAATAATAATAATAGTAATAATAATAATATTCATAAAGAATGGTTTCTTGTTCCTAGAATTGATATGTTTAAAATATTAAAATTAATTGATGAAATTGTCTTTTAGGGAAATTTATAGCGAGAAAGATGGAAATAAATTTTGAAAATATTTTGTCTGTCCAATATTAAGATAAAGAGATTATTGAACTGTCTTTATTTTATACTACTGTGTGTTATCTTCATCTAACTATATACAAAATGCTCTCAGATTATACTCTTACAGTTTTAGGATGTGGTACTATGGGTACTGCAGTTTTAAATTCAATTTTAAATTCTGAATTTGAACCTTATCCATCAAAAATTATTTGTTGTACAGGATCTGAAAAATCATCATTAAAACTTAAAGAAACTTATGGTGATAAAATTGAAGCTGGTTTTGGTAATGAATTTAATCAATCCGCAGTTTCTAAATCTCAAGTTATTATATTAGGTTGTAAACCATTTTTATGTGAATCAATTATGAATACAGTTAAAGATCAATTAAATGATCAACAATTAATTATTTCATTATTAGCAGGTTGGACAATTGATCAATTATCACAATTTTCTCCATTAATTGCAAGAGTAATGACTAATACCCCAGCCAAATTTGGTTATGGTACCGCTTGTATTTCATTTTCTGAAAAAATTACTCAATTTGAAGAAGATTTAGTTATGAATATGATTAATCCAATTGGTAAAGCATTTAAAATTCCTGAAAAAAATATGGATGCCGCAACTGCTTTAGTTGGTTCAGGTCCTGCATTTGTATTATTAATGATTGAAGCAATGACTGAAGGTGGTGTTAAAATGGGTATACCTTATTCAATTGCTCAAGAATGTGCAATTAAAGTTATGGAAGGTACTTCTAAAATGTGTGAAATTACTGGTGAACATCCTGCCTTATTAAAATCAAAAGTTTGTACCCCTGGTGGAACTACAATTGGTGGTTTAATGGTTATGGAAGATAAAGGTGTTAGATCAGGTATTGCAAGAGCTATTGAAGAAGCAACTAATATCGCAACAAAATTAGGTAAAAAATAAGTATATTTTATTTATTTACGTATTCTATTTACATATATTTAATTAATTCATTTTGGTGATCTAAATTCACTCATAATTTTTTCATATTCTTCTTTTTCTAAAGCATCAATAATTGTTTTATTTTCTTCAGGACTTAATTCATTTCTATCAAATTTACCTTTATAATCTTGAATTTCATCACTTTTTAACTTTAATAAATTTTGTTTTTCTTCTCTTAAAGTTGAAAAAATCAATGAATGAAACCAAACTTCAATGAATAAGAACCCAAATACTAAACTATTAGAAATTTGAACATTTTCAATAAAATAAACAATTATACCAATTATTGAATAAGCAAATAAACGTAATGGAATAATACAATTAAAATATTCAATATTCCCATCTAATAAAATCATTAAATCATTGAAACCAATAACACCAATAAGTAACCCAATTGATCCATATAATGGATTAACATTTGATTCATTATACATTATCATTGGTAAATTCATTGCACTTGACATTATAACAATACCTGAATATTCTAATATGATTTTTGGGTTTGTTAATAAATAATATGATGTTATGAAAAGAAGTGAGATTCTGACATAATTTAAAGTTTTACTTGATAATATAGCCATTTTTGTGTTATTGTTTAATGTGTACTTAATATGTTCTATAATAAAGAAAAGAAAGAAAAGAAAGCGGTTCTTGTTAGATCAAGTCCGAAAATATTATTTAAAGAGGCAAAAAATTATCATCAAACTCGCGTTTTCGTGTGTGTTAACTTTACTACTACTAAATTTTATAGCGTTTAATAATGTTTTTATTAATTACATAAATAATTAATTATCCAAAAATCTTTTGAAACCAAGATTTATGTAATTCATTATAAATTAAACTATATTCTTGAAATCTATCCCAACAATTATTTAATTGTTCACAATTTGCAAAATTAATTAAAAAATCACGATCAGTTTCATTATAATAAAATACAGTTCTATAATCATATTCATCATGAAGATTTAATTGTTTATCTTCTGTTGATTTAGTTAATTTCATTTCTAATTCCATATCTTCTTCATCTAAATCATCTTCTTTTGATCTACAAAAATCTTTTGATAATGAATTAAATGATCTAATTGGCATGAAACCAATCTTGGAACTAATCCATGATTGTGTATTATATAAATATTCTAGACAATTTTTTTCTTCTAAATCTGTTGATTTTGTTTTATAATAATTTGAATCTTCATTTAATCTTAAACCTGATTTTTCAATTGGTGTTGATTTTGTCCATTTGACATGCATTTGTTTATACATTACAGGATCCCAAATTATATCTAATAATAAATTAGTCCATTCTGATCTTTTAATTAAAAATGAATTTAAATTAATACCTTCACAATCTTGTGTTAAAATTAAATCAATTGAATTTATATCAATATTTGATTTTTTATTATTTGAATTATTAATATCATTATTTAATTGATCAATATTTTTATCTTTGTTCTTTTGATGAGAATTATTATCAATTTCTCCAATTCTTTTATGATTTGAATTGATTTTTTTTTCACCAACTATATTATTTGGATTAAAATGATTTAAACCTCTATACATTAAATCTAATTTATTAAAAATTAAATCATCTAATGATAAATTTGGTTCCATTATAAGAGTCATTAAATCAATATACCAAAACCATTCTTCAATATAATTATCATTATTATCATTATTATCATTATCATCTCTATCTAAAGATAAAGATGATGAAGTTTCTTTCATAACTTTTCTTATTATATCAAATTTTTCCCAACCTTCTCTAAATTGATGACGATATTTTTTTTGATTAATACCAATATTTTGCCAATCAAAATCATTATTATTAATCATAATTAATTCATAATCGAATTTTTTAGAATAATGAATTTTATTTAAAATTGAAAATTTTTCTAATAACCATCTCTCTTTTGTCTTTCTATCATTAATACCTGTTTCACTTGATTTACCTATTATTATATAAAATTTTCTTTTTTGTTTTAAACTTGGTATTAATGATTTAATTAATGAAAATGAATTTTTATCACTTCTTTGTTTATTAATTTCAATAAATTCTTTATCATTAATATCAAAATTTTCATATTTAAAAATACCAGGATTATTAATTAATGGAATTGCACCTGGTTTTTTTTTATTTAAATCTTTTGTATTTGCTTTACCAAATCCAAACCCAATACCATGTTCAGAAATTTTATTATTTAAATATTTATGTAAATTTGGATCATTAAAGAAATTTAAATTTGATTTATTTTGTTGAACAATTTCATAAATTGATTGATTATCTTTATAAAAAATTGAATATAATAATATATAGGAAATTAAAAAAATTGAAAAAAAACTTATTAATAAATTTATTATAAATTTTTTATCTTTTTGAATTAATTTGTTTTGAAATTTATCAATTTGATTAATTAATTTAATTCTTAATTTACCTAATGAATTTGAATCTAAAAAAGGTAGATATGATGAAATTATTGATGAAGATGAATTTTTAGATTTATAAAGTTTATTATCATCATTATCTATCTCCATGATAAATTAAATGATTATAATTTTAATGAATTGAAATAATATAATATAAAATAAAGAAATAAATAACAAAAAGACGGACAATAAAATAAAATAAATTAATTATGTCCTCTGTGTATATTAAAGACCCCTTGCATTATTACGTTGACCTTTTTTTTTGATTTTCAAAGAATTTCATATTAATTGAGATTTTGGTAATGTGATTTTAGTTTTCGTGATTTCAGTGCCATGGTTTTAGTTGTATGGTGTTTGTTACATGGTTTTAGTTTCCAGAAAATTGAGGAGGTGCATTTATTAAGAGAGGTGTAAAGTGTACGTTGACTACTCGGCGAATTCTTATCGCCTCCTGCCTTTAATATAAAGTGGTCTATTAATTTTTAACACATTGTTTTTTGTGTTATTTCTTTTTCCCTTATTTACTGTCTTTATTTATTATTTCATCTATATTATTATTATCGACTAAAGTCATTTTTCATTTCCGCTGCTTCCTTAAGTTATTATCGTGCTTTTTTTTGTTACTATCACTAGGTTTTCATTTTACCTTTCTCCGCCTTTTTTTTTTAATTTTTTATCACAATTTTATTGCTATCACTTAACATATACTTCCCTTATGTCCGCTCAACCTGCTCCAACTCTTTATCCAACTGAATTTAAATTTAAAGATCCAATAGGTTATTTAAACTCTCCTGAAGTTGTTGAACTTGGTTTAAAATATGGTATTTTAAAAATTTCACCTCCAAAGAGTTATAAACCTCCCTTTTGTCTTGATATTAATAATTTTAAATTTCATACAAGATTACAAAATTTAAGTGAATTAGATTTATTAAATAGATCAAGAAAATTTTGGTTAATTGGTTTTAATAATTTCTTAAAAACTTTTAATTTAAATTTAAGTCCTTCTTCAAAATATATGGAATTAGATGATGATGATGATGAAATTGATGATGATTTATATGGTTTTATTAGTTTAAAAAATGGTAAAATCGTTCATCTTTATGATATTTATACTGATTCAAAAAGTGATTTTTCAAATATTATTTCAGATAAAGATAAACCTATTTTTAATTGTGTTTCGATTTATAGAAAACATTTAAATGATTTATTAAATGATGAAAGTAAAGATAATGAAAATAATAAAATTTTAAGCGATCCTTTAAATTTTAAAAACTTATACAGTTCCAAAAATAATTATTATTCATCTTCTTCATGTGAAATTTGTAATAATAATGATGATCCTGAAAATATATTAATTTGTGATGGTAAAGATTGTAATAAATTATTTCATACAAAATGTCTTAATCCTCCATTAAAATCAATTCCAAAAAATGATTGGTTTTGTAATGAATGTTTAAAAGGTTCTGATAATGATTATGGATTTGAAGAAGATTTTGATTCTATTTTTACAATTAATGAATTTAAAAAAGATTGTGATGAATTTAAATCTAATTATTGTAGAAAATATTTTAATAATAATCAAAATCCATCAACTGATTTAATTGAAAAAGAATTTTGGAATTTAGTTTCAAATGATAGTTATAATAATAATTTAGAAGTTAGATATGGTGCAGATATTCATAATTCAAAATTAGATGAAATTTCAGGTTTCCCAATGAAAACAAATCCAAATATTTCAAAATTTAAAGAAAATTATAATAACGATAAATTAATTAAATTTGATGAGTTATTAGATCATCCTTTTAATTTAACAAATTTACCATTTGCAGAAGGTTCATTATTAAATTATATTAGAGGTAATAAAAATCAAGGTATTATATCAGGTATGACAGTTCCTTGGGTTTATATAGGTTCAATGTTTTCAACATTTTGTTGGCATAAAGAAGATCATTATACATTAAGTGCAAATTATTGTCATATTGGTTCCACTAAAAAATGGTATGGTATACCTGCAGACTCTTGTGAACTTTTTGAAAAAGTATTTAGTTCTGTATCACCAGATTATTTTAAAAAACAACCTGATTTATTACATCAATTAGTTTCATTATTATCACCAAGAGAATTAATTTCATTAGCTGATAAATATTTTAATAAAAAATTAGATATTTATTATATTGATCAAAATCCAAATGAATTTGTTATTACATTTCCAAAAGTTTATCATGCAGGTTTTAATTGTGGGTTTAACGTTAATGAAGCTGTTAATTTTACAATGTCAACATGGATTCACCAAGGTTCAATTGCAATTGAAGATTATAAATTAGTTAAAAGAGATAATGTATTTAATCATTTTAAATTATTATATAATATCTTAGATGAATTTTATAAGATGAATCCAGATGATTGGAGTAAAGAAAGATCTTATAAAAATATGGTTAAATGTGCATTTGTTGATTTATGTTATGAATTAGGAAATTTTAATCAATTGTATACAACACCTGTTCAAGAATTATTAGAAGGTTTTAAATCAATTAATGTTGAAGATATATTAAAAGAAGAAAATGGTTCAACTTCTAATTCAGGACAACATAGAATGAGATTTAAAAATGTTAATAGAAATAAATCTGATGATGATGATGGTGATGATGATGATGAAAACCTTTGTCATGAATGTAAAACTTGTTTAAATTTTATTTGGTTTGAAATTGATACATTGAAAGAAATTTTTGAAAAACAAGATGAAAAAAGAAGAAGAGAAAGTTTATCAAAAAGATTATCATCACCAAATTTTGAAGAATTACCAAAAAATTATAAAGATAAAAAACCTTTAACTGCAATTAAAAATGAAGAACCTACAAATAATAATACTGAATTATCTCAAATAACACCTGTTTTACAACAACAAGGTTATCAATTACCAAGTCCTGAAATATCTCCATCACTTGTTACTTCTGAAGTTTCAAGAGAATCTGAATTTCAAAAGATTATTTATGAAGCAATGAAATCTGTTAAAGAAGAAAGTATTAGTCCTGGACCTCAATTAAAAAGATTAAGATCTAAGCATCATGATTCAACAACAGCAACAAGTGCAGGTTCAAACACTGCTGCTGAGAATTCACCAAATATTCAACCTAAACAAGAAGAAAGTAGTAATAATAATACTACTACTGAAACTGTTAGAAAATCAAGAAGATTAGCTAGAAAAACTGAAAAATTATTAGAATCTGAGGAGTTAAATAAAGAAGAAGATTTAAATGATATTAATCAATTAAGTAAATCAATTAAAGAAGATCATGATATTTATAAAGCAAGAAAGAAAAGAGAAAGAAATCCAAGATTTGGTAAATATTTCTTATGTTTAAATGATTTCAAAAAAAAATATTTAGATAAAATTGATAATGGTGAAAAAGATTCAATTAAAATTGAAAGATTAAAGAATATTGTTATTGTTTATAAAGATTCTGATATTTCTGACTTGACTGATTATATTGTTTCTGATGTTCAACCTAAATTACTTAAATTATTAAGTTCACCATGAAATTTGTGTAGGTTTATTTTTTGTACTTTTGTGTCTGTTGCTTTATATATTATATATGTTAAATCCTAGTGTTACCTATACTTGTACCTATTGTTAATCTACTACGGTAAATACCGTTTTTTCGTATATTTATTACCAATAAACAAATTAAAAAGACATAAATGAAAACCAATACCGAAGCGATTAAAACACATCCGATTAAAATCATGCATTAATACGCACGTTATCCGAGTAATTTTTTCCCGCTTTTATGCGCCGATGATGAATAACTAAGGGTATTATTTCAAATCAAAGGAATTAATTCAAGTGCCTTCATTTTAAAAGCTTCTTTTAATATATATATTGTTTATAATTCTATACCGTAGTATCATCTATATTTGAATTGATAAAAATCAGTATAGATCTTTTGGTTTTTAGAAGAAAATACAAGATAAAGTAAAGCATAAAAAAGGGGGAGTTTATCATCATGTCCGAATATATTTTTCCTGAAATTTTAGAAACTTCACCTGCTTTAAAGTCAATTAATTTTACAGTTTACAACGGTACTTTTATTCATACACCAAAATTGAACGAATTAGAAGTATTAACTAATGCAAGAATTGGTGTTGATTCAACTGGTACAATACAATATGTTGAAAAAAAACCTTTATTAAATAATAAAACTATTCTTGAAGAATGTATTGAATTAACAGGTTTAACAAAAGATTCTATTACTATAATTGATGAATCTGATAAACAATTATTTAAATTTTTCATACCTGGTTTTATTGATACTCATATTCATGCACCACAATTTCCAAATATTGGTGTATTTGGTGATTCATCATTATTTGATTGGTTAATTAAATATACTTATCCTTTAGAAAAACAGTTAGAAGATTGTAATAAAGCTCATGAAGTTTATGATAAAGTTGTTAAGAGAACTTTAAGTCATGGCACAACATTTTGTGCTTATTATTCAACAATTTATGTTGATTCAACTAATGTTTTAACTGATGTTTGTTTATTAAATGGTCAAAGAGCTTATATTGGTAGAAGTTGTCAAGATTGCGGTAGACCAGATTATACTGATAAAGATTTAAATGATGGACAAACTAAATCTTTAAAAGTTATTGAACATGTTAAAAGAAGGGATCCAAATTATGAAATGGTTAAACCAATTTTAACACCAAGAAATGCAAATAAATTAACTCATGATTATATGTATTGGTTAAAAGAAATTGCTGAAGCTGAAAATTTACCAATTCAAGCTCATATGTCTGAAACTGATTATGAAGTTACTGATATTTTAGCAAAATTTCCAGATTGTAAAACTTATGCTGATATTTATGATAAATTTGGTTTATTACGTAAAAATACAATTTTAGGTCATTGTATATTTGTTTCACAAGAAGAAATTGATTTAATTAAAAAAAGAGAATCAACAATTGCTCATTGTCCAACTTCAAATTCATGTTTAACATCAGGTGAATTCAAAGCAAGATGGTTATTAGATAATGATCTTACAGTTGGTTTAGGATCAGATATTTCTGGTGGTTATAGTGCATCTATTTTAACCACTGCAAGACATTCTCATATGATTTCACGTCATGTTTCAATGAAAACTAAAGATGATAAGGATAAATTATCAGTCAATGAAACTTTATATTTAGCAACATTAGGGGGTGCCAAAACCGTTGGTATGGGAGATTTATTAGGTACTTTTACTAAAGGTAAAAAATTTGATTCACAATTAATTGATTTATTTCATTATGATTCACCAATTGATGAATTTAAATTTTTAAATCCAGATTATCAAGGTTATTTAAGTGGTGATAGTGAAGATAAAAGAAAATTTCAAGATTTAATTGATAAATGGTTATTTAATGGTGATGATAGAAATGTTCGTAAGGTTTGGGTCAATGGTAGATGTGTTGTTGATAAAGATCTTAAATAATAGATTAAAAAGAATTGTAAATAGTTTAAATAATATTCTATAATAATAATAATAATAATAATAATAATTAAATAATGTTTTAACAAATTATCATTCTATTTTTTGTATTATGAAACAATTGTTTTTACAAATAAAAATAACATATTTTAAACACCAAAAATTATAATTTAAAAATATATTAAAGCTATATAAAAACAGGAACAAAAGGGAATATGTAAAATAAGTAAAAAAAAGGAAAAAGTTAAAAAGAATTAAGAAAGAGAAGCTAATTCTTCAGCTTCACTTCTAACATCTTCTTGTTTGGCAGGTTCCATATATTCACCAGGAACAACTAAATTTAAGAAACAAGCGATAATAGCACCTAAAATAAATGGAGTTTCAATAATTAATTCAACACCTTCTAAGAAACCAGCTAATCTATCATTATCACCGGTATAACCAAAAACAGAATCAAACCAAGATTGAACAACAGTTGCAGCAAAACCCCAACCTAAAGCACATGATAAGATAAATCTATTTCTTCTATTCCAAGGAACAGTTTCTAAAATTTTAACACCAGCAACACCGATTGTACCAAATAAAAAGACTTGCATACCACCAAATACTGAATGTGGTAAAGCTGTAAAAGTTGCTGAAATTTTAGAAAATATACCTAATAAAACTAAAATTATTGCAGCAATATAACCTGAATATCTTGAAGCATTATTTGTAACGTAAATAACACCATTATTAGCAGCTTGAGAAACCATTGGTAAAGCACAAGCACATGCACTTAATAAACTACCTAATGCATCACACATAATACCACCTTGAACTCTTGAATGGAATTCATCACCTTCAATGGCAACTCTACTTGCTTCAGCTGTTGCTAAAATATCAGGAATACAACTAACACCTTCAACAATAAACATTAATAAAAATGGTAATACTAAACCACCATCAACTGAATAAGTATAATTTTTAGTCCAAAGGAAATCACCGGCTGGTGCTGCATGAATACCTGTAGCATCCCAATAACCAGTTGCAGCAGAAATAATACAACCAACAATTAAACCAAGAATAACTGAAGCACTTCTCATTAATGGAGAACCAAATAAATCAAATAAAACAATAGAAATAAAAGTTGAAAAACCTAAACCAATATATGATCTACTACCCCAAGCATGTGGATTATTACCATCACAAGCATAATCACTATCATAACAACCAGAACCTCCACCCCAATTATACATACCATTACCAGCTAAATAAACAGCTAATAATAATAATAAAGTACCAGTGACCATATTTGGAAAGATTTTCTTTAACCATCTTGGTGGAATAAAAGCCATTAAAACTTGAATCCAAACAGTACATAACATTGTACCACCCATTGCACCAATAGCTTTAACACATGGTAAAGGAGTACCATCTGCATCATAAGAACAAGTACCATTACTATAAAGTTTTGATGAATATGAATAAGCAATACCAACAATATCAAATGTATTACCTACAACAGATAATAAACCTGTTCCGACATAATATTTTGTACCATAAATTTTAACTCTTGCAATTTGACCAAAAGTTGCAATACCAGCTGTAATAAGACAACAAGATACAAGATGTTGAGTTTGTGCATCTGATAAATAATAAGCCTCACCAATTAATAAAGGCACAGCAACTAATGAACAAATTAAAGTAAAACAATGTTGAAAACCTAATAATATAGCTAAGATAATTGGTAATGAATCATCTTTACCAAAATATGGTTGTTGAACTCCTTTATATTTTTTATTGAATGGATAAATATTTGGAGTAAATAAATATTTATAATCATAATCACCTAACCAACCATCTCTTGTTGTAAATTTATGTATAATTTTTCTCTTATAATAACTAATATTTTTTTTCTCAGAAGTTGAACCATTAACTATTGTTGATTCTAATATATTCATTTCTTTTTTGTCAGTAGAATCAAATGACATTTTTGTGTACCCTATCTATATCTATAAATATTTCAATTTATATAAAAAAAATATATGCAAGTAATTAAAATATCTATTAAATCCTTCTAGCAAAAAAACAAAAAAACACAAAAACAAATTTATAATGAAAATGATCGAAATATATATAATGCAAGTTTATAAGGTATCAATAACAATAAAAGAAAAGAAGAAAATAATGAAAAGATCTATTAACTAAACAACATTTTTTTACTTATCTAATAGGAGATAAAAGGAATTTTTCATAATATGAACGCTTTCCTATTTAGGGTTATCAGTGGGAGTGAGAGGTCGGATAGTGTTATGCACCTCTGTCGGAGATCTATTTTGCTTACATTTTTTAACAAAGCTAGTGGTAATTAAAAAGGGTTTTATACATATTGATATATCTATGGTAATAACCTTAAAGTATAGTTATATAGATACATTCGGTTGTTATTTTAACAAAAAAATTAATTAGAAAAAGAAAGAAACAAGACAGAAAATAGGATGTAACGTATATATTTTCTGTGTACGTAATGTGTAAATTTGAAACATATCAGGTTTGAGAATAAAAAAATTATATATTTATTAAATTGATTACTATATAAAAACTACATGTAAATAATTAAGCGCAAAGTGTATCAGGTTTTGGTAAAAAGATGATTTATGTAATAATTAGTTATCTTATCTAAATACGGAGAAAATTGTACATAGCATTAAGTAAACGAACAATGTTCTAAACATGTGAAATAAGAGCAGTCGGATGTCGGGACGGCGTGATGCTCCATTTCTATTTCGGCCTAAAAGAAAAGCAAAACAAATAAAATAGAAAAACTAAATGACTAGCACAAACACTAAAACCAATACACCTGAAGAACACACACCTTGCACCGGGAAGGGAAAAAAACTAAACACGGTGCACCGTGGGCAGGGTCACCCGCCCGTCTAACCCGCAAACCCATGGTCCAATCAGAGCGCGCAAAATCCCTAAAATAGTTCGGTGAGTGCACGTCTCCTTCCCGATCCGGCCAGCTTCATTCTCAACGAGAAAACGCTGGCACTGAGAGAAACTGAACGATGAGAGTTTTCGAAATTTGTATGTTGAGTTGTTTTTATTAACTTTACCTCTTCTTTATTCTTCTTTTGATTTCCTTCATTCTGTATCTTAGTTTATTTCATATACTATCTGATAGATATACTTAAACATGGTTGCTAGATTATTTGCTACCACTTCCCGTGCTGCTGTCAAAGCTGCTAAGGCCAACCTCAACATCAACAGAGGTTTAGCTACTGCTGCTCCTGCCGTTGGTAAAGTTAGGTATGTACCTTTTTTACACTTTTTTTATGTCAATCAATTGACAATCAATCAATCAATTCAATCAATTCGATTCAATTCGGTTACGTTATCCACTCATTTATTTAATTGATTCAATTGATTTATTCAATTGTTTACTTTAATTCCAATTTTATTCATTTCAAGATTTGGAAAAAAAATGAGGTTTTTTTACATTTGTTTATTTTTTTAAAATAGTACATCAATCAATCTATCGATCTATCAATAAATTGAATTGAATCAATTGATTAAAAGAAATTGATTTGAATTGTTGATTAATATTTGATATATTCCGTGTTAATTGGATTATTTGATAACCTCGTGGTTTTTATCGGCTTGAAATTCGTCAAATCAGAGTGAGTTTGAACCCTCCAACGATTTTTCGCGACATGGCTGCTTAACCATATTTTTTTTTCCTTTTCACTTTTTTTCATTCTAATACTAACATATCATTTAATTTAATACAGAGCCGTTATTGGTGCCGTTGTCGATGTTCAATTCGAACAAGGTCAATTACCAGCTATTTTAAACGCTTTAACCGTTCAAAATGGTGAAACCCGTTTAGTCCTTGAAGTTGCTCAACATTTAGGTGAAAATGCCGTTAGAGCTATTGCTATGGATGGTACCGAAGGTTTAGTTAGAGGTCAAGATGTCTCTGATACTGGTGCTCCAATCTCTGTCCCAGTTGGTAGAGGTACCTTAGGTAGAATTATTAACGTCACTGGTGACCCAATTGATGAAAGAGGTCCAATTGAATGTAAGCAAAGAAACCCAATTCATGCTGATCCACCAAGTTTCGTTGAACAATCTACTGAAGCTGAAGTTTTAGAAACCGGTATTAAGGTTGTTGATTTATTAGCTCCTTACGCTAGAGGTGGTAAGATTGGTTTATTCGGTGGTGCTGGTGTCGGTAAAACCGTTTTCATCCAAGAATTAATTAACAACATTGCCAAGGCCCATGGTGGTTTCTCCGTTTTCACTGGTGTCGGTGAAAGAACCAGAGAAGGTAATGATTTATACAGAGAAATGAAAGAAACTGGTGTTATTAACTTAGAAGGTGATTCTAAGGTCGCATTAGTCTTCGGTCAAATGAACGAACCACCAGGAGCTAGAGCTAGAGTTGCTTTAACTGGTTTAACCATTGCTGAATATTTCAGAGATGAAGAAGGTCAAGATGTCTTATTATTCATTGATAACATTTTTAGATTCACCCAAGCTGGTTCCGAAGTTTCTGCTTTATTAGGTCGTATTCCATCTGCTGTCGGTTATCAACCAACCTTAGCTACTGATATGGGTCTTTTACAAGAAAGAATTACCACTACCAGAAAGGGTTCTGTTACCTCTGTCCAAGCTGTTTATGTCCCAGCTGATGATTTAACCGATCCAGCCCCAGCTACTACTTTCGCCCATTTAGATGCTACTACCGTCTTATCAAGAGGTATTTCTGAATTAGGTATTTACCCAGCTGTCGATCCATTAGATTCTAAATCAAGATTATTAGATGCTTCTATTGTTGGTCAAGAACATTATGATGTTGCTACCAGAGTTCAACAAACTTTACAAGCTTATAAATCTTTACAAGATATTATTGCTATTTTAGGTATGGATGAATTATCTGAACAAGATAAATTAACCGTCGAAAGAGCAAGAAAGATCCAAAGATTCTTATCTCAACCATTCGCTGTTGCTGAAGTTTTCACTGGTATTGAAGGTAAATTAGTCAGATTATCTGAAACCGTTCAATCATTCAAAGATGTCTTAGATGGTAAATACGATCACTTACCAGAAACTGCTTTCTATATGGTTGGTGGTATTGCTGATGTTATTGCTAAGGCCGAAAAGATTGCTGCTGAAGCTAACTAAGTTAGCTGATGAAGTTTTTTTTCTATTATTATAGATCTTAACTAATCCCAGTTTTGTTATGAAATCATTATGTTCTCAATTCAAATTATTACTATAAGTTTTTATTAAATTTAAATTACATTTACTTTATCATCATTAAATAAAATTAGTATTATCATTTAAATAAAAAGTAAAAGTTGATAAATTTGTTTTTATCATTGTAAAAGAACGATTTATTTGTAAAAAAATATTTATTATTAGACTTTTTGCCCCCCCCCACAAATAAACCCATTTTAAAAAGTTGTCGAGAATTATGAAACTTGTTCACATATAAAAAAATATATTGAAACACTTGCTTCGTCTTTATTCCTGTTTTTTTTACGTGTTTTTAATTTTATTTTGTTCTACAATATAACAAGAAAATGAGTGGACTTATTGCTTCTGTTGCTTCTGCAATGGATGTTCCAGGTTTCCAATGGAAATATCTCTTAATTGGGATCTCTACTGGTAATTTTTTATTTGAATCATATTTGAAATTAAGACAATTACAAAATGTCTCAAATAATAAAATTGAATCAAAAGAAAAAGGAAGTCAAATTCCGAAAGTTTTAATTGGTAAGATTGATGAAGAAACAGTTTTAAAATCATCAGATTATTCAGCTGCTAAGTTAAAATTCAGTTTATTTTCAAGTTTTTATTCATTATGTTCTGATTTTATTATTTTTAAATATGATGTTTTACCAAGAATATGGAATTTTGGTAGTAGTTTAATTAAATTTTTACCTGCTTTTATTCCTGGTGGTCAAATTACTAAATCATTATTATTCTTAGGTTGTTTTACTACTGTTACTACTTTATTAGGTTTACCATTTGATTATTATTCAAATTTTGTAATTGAAGAAAAATTTGGTTTTAATAAATTAACTATTAAATTATGGTTAACTGATATAATTAAACAAACATTAGTTAGTTTTGTTATTGGTGCTCCAATTATGGCTGGTTTCTTAAAGATTATTGAAAAATTTGGTGATTCATTTATGTATTATTTATCAATTTTTGTATTTGTTGTTCAAGTTATTATGATTGTTATTTATCCAAAATTTATTCAACCATTATTTAATAAATTAACTTTATTAGAACCTGGTGAATTAAAAGATTCAATTGAAAAACTTGCAACTCAAAATAAATTTCCATTAGATAAATTATATGTTATTGATGGTTCAAAGAGATCAAGTCATTCGAATGCTTATTTTATGGGTTTACCATGGGGTTCAAAACAAATTGTTATTTATGATACTTTAATTGAAAAATCAACAGTTGCTGAAACTACTGCTGTTTTAGGTCATGAAATTGGCCATTGGTATTTATCACATACGACTAAATTATTATTAATTGCTCAACTTCATATTTTCACTATTTTTACAATGTTTGCAGCATTTGTTAAAAATAAATCATTATATTCAAGTTTTGGATTTAAAGAACAGCCAATTTTAATTGGTTTTATTTTATTTGGTGATATTTTAAAACCAATTGATGCAGTTTTACAATTTTTAATGAATTTATTATCAAGAAAATATGAATATGAAGCAGATAAATTTGCAACTGATTTAGGTTATGCTGAAGAATTAAAAGAAGCTTTAATTAAATTACATAAGGAAAATTTAAGTTCGTTAAGTGTTGATTGGTTATATTCTGCTTATAATTATAATCATCCTCATTTAACTGAAAGAATTGATTATATTGATGAATGTAATGCTAATGTTTCTGATAAAAAACAAGATTAGCTTATGAAATTATTTTTTTTTTTTGTATATAACTAAATAGTAATAAATATTTTTTCTATATTTATCAATATCATAAAAAGAAAGCTTTGATACTTATTATTATTAAAATAAGACTGTAATCTTTTAAATTAAAAAAAATTGGTAAAAATATAGTTTTTTTATTAAATGAAATTTAAATTTCAAAATATTTTAAGTAAATCTTTATAATTTAAAAATTAATTTTTTACAACAGCTAGTTAAGTTGTTCTATTTTTTTTATCTTTTTAATATTTAATTGTATATATATTCACCCAATTCAAATTATATGACAATAATTATATCAAGTAGAACAAATAGATATATAAATATGAAGTAAAAGAACAAAAGAAAGTATTATTTAGAAATAACTATTCCCATACCACTAAACCGACTCTCACCCATAAATTTGTAACAAATACAAAGAGAAAAAAAAGTATCATCTCTCTCTTTTATTTATACATCAAACTATTTCTCTCTTTATTAAGAATTATAATACCATTAATAATCATATAAAAATGGATACATTTGGTTCACTTGCACCTATAATAGACTCTCAGTTAGATACCGAGTTGCCTCTTTCTCAATTGATCCCAAAGATTATATCTCAAAGAGGTTCTTTTGTAAATTTAACAGAAGAAGAATTATTAAAAGAGATAAATTCAAAAGATGAAATTGAAGAAAAAATTAAAGAAGAAGAACAAAATGATGATGAAGAAGAAGAAGATGAAAATAATAAAGATAATATGGATGGTATAATTACAAATCAAGAATTATTTTTTAAGAAAAAAGAAGAAGCTATGAACTTAGTACATTCAGCATTAAATGAATCTTCATTAAATTTAGATTTTATATCATTACTTATATCATCAGTTAGACCTGCAGCAGGTACGGCATCTATGTCACCACATTTACATCAACAAGTTAAAGTAGGTACTTTATCAAGTGATAAAGTCAATCCATCACAAGATCAATTAACTTCATCATCACATATTCAACAAATCGGTCGTGGTTGGAAATTAGAAGCATTAGAAAGATCCTCAACAAATCTTAAACATGCTTCAAGTAGATTATCTAAAGAAGTTGAAAAAGAAAAAAATTATTGGCAAGATTTAATAAAAGTTTTAAAATCAAGAGAAGTTTTAACTAAATTAAATATTAAAAATTCAAAAGAAATTGGTGTAAAATATGGATTTGGAGATTCAGGTTCAACATATTATGATAAAGGTATTGGATTATTGAAAAAAGATAATAGAACAGGTTCATTATATTTTGAAAAACATATGTCAGCAAATAAACAATCAGATATACCAAAAATTGTTAGAATTAGAACATATGATAAAACAAATAAAGATTTAATTTTAATTGATGAATCAGATATTACTAAAAAATTAAAAGAACTCGAAAAAGAATCAGAAAATGATAAAGATAATTCAATTTCATTACAGATTAAAAAAGCTAGATTTTATTTATTTGAAGAAGAACTTTTTTATCAATTATTAAAAGAAGCATCATCTGGTTTAATTGCAAATCAAGTTTCAATCGATTCATCAAATAGAATTAAAATCGATTTACATGATGAATTGATTGAAATTGATTATATTTCAATTGAAGATAACAATAATAATATTGAGACAATAACAACAACATCACCAGGATTTAAAAATAAAGGTAAAAGTGCAAATAAAATTGCATTATTTTTAAGATTAATGTTATCTTGTCAATTTCGTCAAAAGTTATTAAGAAAATTAAAATCACCAAGTTCATTAAGTTTACAGCCAATTTCATCATCAACAACATCATCACAAACTCAATCACAATCACAAACACAATCACAAAATCAATCAAAATCACAATCGACAAATCAATCATTAATACAGAATCAAAATCAAATTCAACTTCAATTTTTAAAACCATTGATTTCATATTATAAACATAATAGATTAATTAAACAAATTGAAGATATTTTTGCTACTATGGATATTAAAATAGATAATCATAAATTACAAAGATACTGTAATGATCCATATAAGAATCAAAAACAAGAAACACCAATTGAAAATCCATTTATTAGATGTGAATTATCACCATTATCAATATTAGAATATACAATTAATGAATTAGAAATTATAATAACTTTATCTGCACAATTAACAGGGTATTCAAGTATTAGATTGAATCTTCGGAAATCCAATGAAGAGTTATTAGATGTTTTATTTAATGATGCAAGACAGTTAGAGGATTGTCTTAATTGGTCAATTAAATATTATTCATAGAATTTAAGTATATTTTAATATTTTTAATAATAATGAAAAAAAATGCCGAAAGTTGAATTAATGCATGGTATATATAATCTAGAAATATAATAAAAAAAGGAATAAAAAAGCAGGGAGAGTAGATAGTATAATAAAAACTATATAAATAAAAACAAAGTATAAAAAAATATTTTTAAATGTCATCATTACAAGAAAAAACAAAAAAAGGGAACAATTAATCAATCCTGTTGAAGATTTTGACTTTTTTTCTTTTTTCTTTCTTTTACCTCTTAATTTAATTAGAGTAAGATTGTTTTGGGAAAGGATAAGATGGACCTAATTCTTGAATACTAAGAGAAGCTAACCAATGACCCATATCAACATTAGTTGATAATGGTTTACCTTCAACTAAACCAGCCATAAAACCAGCAGCAAAAGCATCACCGGCACCATTAGTATCTTGAATTTTAGAAGATTCTAAAGCATGAACTGGATATTCATTTGAAATGATTTTATCAGATCCAGAATCATAAATAACTGATAAAGTTGATTCAGTACCTTGAGTAAAGATAACAGTTCTGTTTGATGATTTATTAATCTTTGGTAATTTAGCAATATAAGTAGCAATTTCTAATAAAGAAGCATCATCTTTTAAATCATCATTTGAAGTAGCATAAGCAGCAGCTTCAGATTCATTACAAATGATGTAATCAGTATAAGGAATAACAGAAGCTAATTGATCTTTAAAGAATTGTGGAATAAAAGGAGCTGAAAAATTTAAAACAAATGGTTTGTTTGATTCAGCAGCATTTTTACCTAATTCAATAATAGCTTCTGGTGAAACAGTTAAATGGAAACCACCAATATAAAAAAATTTAGCATTTTCAACATAAGACCAATTTGCTTTTAAATGACTTGGTTTAAAATGATTAGCAGCACCAAGATCAGTAACTAAAGATCTGTTTTGACCATTAATTAAAGCGGCACATTTACCAGTAGCGATATCATTTTGAACCATATAAGAAGTAGTTAAACCAACAGATTTATTAGCAACAATTAATTTTTCAGCATATTTATCCTTACCAACAGAACCGAAATAAAGAACGGAATCTTTTGGTAATAAATATTGAGCACCTCTAGCAGTATTTTGAGCAGCACCACCAGCGATAAAGTTAACACTATCCATTTCTAAAACATCTTCAAAAATTTGAGAATGATTTTTAGTTTCATCAACTAAGATAGCATCATTTGCGTTTAAACCGTATTTGGTTAAATAATCTTCATCGACATCGACTTGGATATCTAAAAGAGGGTTACCTAAACAGACTAATTTGTAAGACATTTTTGGATTGTTAATTATTAATAAATAATAGAATTGAATATATAGAAAAGAAAGGAAGACCAAACAAATCAACAACATTTTATGTCAATTTAACATGTGCTTAAAGTTTTTTATTTTTGTTGGAAAAAAAAAAATTTAAAAAAATTGAAAGAGACGATCGACGCAAGAACAACACGTGACGTCAAAAGACGATCGACCCCTCACAAAAAGACAAACTGCCTCGGCAAATCGGGGTTAAGATCGAATTTTGCGAAACTAAGAATGATTTATTTGGTTGGGGCAAAAATAAAATGTTGTGTTTTTTTTATATTATTTTGATCTATCTAATATACTCTTTTATTTTATTCAATTGTTTTATTTTTACTTTTTAAATTAGAATAACTTCTTTATTTATTTACTCATTTATTTGAAATCATTATTATACTACAATGAAAATTTCTGATTTCTCCATTGATGCCGATTATTTTGAGCAATTCAGACCTTTCCCAGAAAATCCAACAACTGTACTACAATCACATTGGCATGAAATAGTTGGTTCTTTTATCTTTTATCAAGGTGTTATGTCATTATCTCCTTGGTTATGTGGTAAAATATTTGGTGTTTATTATACTGACTTAAAATCTAAAAAAAAGCAATTGAATTTTGATATTCATGTCGTTGCTTTAGTTCAATCATTAATTTCAATTTTTTGTTGTATTGCAATGTTTTGTCATCCATTATATAAAACTAATGATGTATTTGCAACTTATCCATTTGGTGGCTTTGTTGCTTCAATTACTGTAGGTTATTTTATTTGGGATTTTTTAATTTGTATTGTTTTTTTCAAAGAATTTGGTTTTCAATTTTTAATTCATGCTGTAAGTGCTTTATATGTATTTGCAAGTACATTTAGACCTTTTGTTCAAATTTATATTCCAGTTTTTTTAATCTTTGAATTATCTTCTCCTTTTGTTAATTTAAATTGGTTTGCTTCAAGACTTCCTCCAAATAATGGTATATTTTCTGATAAATTTGTTTTAATAAATGGTTTATTATTAATGATTACTTTTTTCACAGTTAGAATTTTATGGGGTTTCTATTCTGCTTATTCAATCTTTTTAATTGTATGGGAACAAAGAGAGAACGTTCCAATGTATGTTATTGTTTCAATTTTTGGTTTAAATATTATTTTAAATATTTTAAATGTATTTTGGTTTCAAAAAATGGTTAGTATTGCTGCTAAGAAAGTTAAAGGTACTAAAAAAGAATAAACAAATAGATGGATAGATCATAGCATTATATAATTGAAACCCTGAAACGAAACCCTTTTCCTTTATACAATTATTTATTATTACATAACGTAGAGAGATAACAAAAAAATATATTAGATTTCTTAAAATTTTTTTAAATTTTTTTTTTTTTGTAATGCATTTTTTTATTTTTTTTTATTTTTTTGCTAACTATCATTTACTCTTTAACAAGATACAATTCAATTGATTTATATCTGTTATATATAACCATCTTTTTATCATATTAAAGGTATATATTGAACAGTCAAAACCGTACACCGACATCTGCGAAATCTACGAAATGAAATATTCAGCCTCATTGCCCTTTAAATAAAAATATTTCTTTTAAAGCAAAAAAAAATTAATCCAGGCAAATTGATAAGGGATATTGTATAATAAAGTTCTTTATTAAATTACTTTTATAAAAGATATATATATACCCCACATACTAATAAACAAATATAACAAACAAATCATGAGAGGAATACCGACATTATCTATACTACTTATAAATTCACTTTTTTTAATAAGCCGATCAAATTCTTTTGAACTTTTAGATACTTCAAATGTTAATATAACAAATATTTTACCATCATTCCCATCAAACTCAAAAGAATCAGAATGGATAGACTTTACTTGTGAAGATGTTTATAGAATAGATATTAAAGATCAATGTTCATTTATTCAATTGAAATGTGAAGGTGAAGAATTCCAATTAGGTACAATCGATATATTTAATGCATATTATTGTTCATCAAATCATAAATCAATTAGAGATTTAATTGTATTACCAATAATTTTATTATCTTTAATATTAATCTTTGTAGTATTAGGTTTTACTGCATCAAACTTCTTATGTCCAAATCTTTCAAATATAAGTTCATTTCTTAATATTCCTGATAATTTAAGTGGTTTAACTTTATTAGCATTTGGTAATGGTTCACCTGATATTTTAGGTACTTATACTTCTTTTAATTCAGGTAATACATCTTTAGCTATTGGTGAATTAATTGGTGCAGGTTTTTTCATTACATGTTTTATTATTGGTTTAATGGCATTTATTCATCCTTTTGATTTAATTGAAAAAGATGGAGTTAATGTTGATGGTGATGATTCTGAAGAATTATCAATTTCAAAAGCTAAAAATGATAAATTAGTTTATATTAGAGATTTATTATTTTTCATTTTATCTGTTATAATTTTAATTATTATTTTGAGAGATGGTAAATTAACAAAATTAAAATGTTTTTTAATGTGTTTGATTTATTTACTTTATGTCTTTGTTATATTAATTTGGAATTGGATTTTTAATTCTAAACAATTAAATGTTATAAATGATAATAAAATTAGATTGATGTATAATGATGATTCAATCTTAAATATCTTTGGTGATGTTGGTAATACTAATAATTCCTTTTCTTCATCTGATGATTTTAATGATAGATATGAAATGATTAATGAAACAACTAATAACCTTTCAAGAGGTACATCTTCATTAAATTCTAGTAATAATACCAATAGATTTAGACATTCAGTATTTGATTCAATAGAATTTTCTAATGTATTTTCAGGTTTACAATCAAGTCAATCATTACCTTTATCATTTTTAAAAAATCAAAGAGCAAAAATCATTAGAAGTGGATTAAATTCATCATTATTATCATCATATAGTGATATTGAATCAAACGATGATTCAAGATATGAATCATTACATAGAAGTTTCCATGATGAAGACGACGATGATGATTATGATGAAAATAATTTAATTGAAAATGATAATGAAGAAGAAGAACAACATCAATTATATGATAATTTTACAAGACAATATATGGAATCACAAAGATTAGCAGAAAATCCACAGTTAATTAATGAAAATAATAACAACAACAAAATTAATTACAAAAATATAATTTTAAATGTTTTAAAATCAATTGTTATTTATATTACTTATCCAATTCAATATATTTTATCAATTACAATACCTGTTAGAACAGAAGATGATATGAATGATCAAGATATTCAATTGAAATTAAATTTCAATCAATTATTATTATTATTTTCACAATTAATGATTTTTCCAAGCTTATTCTTATTTGCATTTTTAAGAGAATCATCATTATTTACAATGGTTTTAATTCCATTGACTTTTCAAATTTTCAATGCAATTTTATTTTATATAACTTATCAAAAATTAAATAACCCAGATTCAAATTCAAAAATTTCAATCAAATCAATCAATATAACCTTATCATTCTTAGGATTCATTTCATCAATTTCTTGGATCTCAATCTTAGCTCAAGAATTAATCAATATTTTAAAATTCATTTCAATCTTCAGTAGATTATCAGATGCAATTTTAGGTTTAACAGTCTTTGCAATGGGTAACTCAATTGGTGATTTAATCTCAAATATAACAATGGCTAAAATGGGGTACCCATTAATGGCTTTAGCAGCATGTTTCGGTGGCCCATTATTGAATCTTTTATTAGGGATAGGTATGAATGGGTTATTGGTTTCAAATAGTGATGAAAATTATTTAGATTTTCATTTAAGTTTATCATTAAATATTTCAAGTTTTTGTTTATTGTTTAATCTTTGTTTTTTAATTATTTATATTCCATTAAAAGGTTGGAGATTTGATAGATCAACTGGTATTATTATGATTTGTATTTGGTGTGGGTGTACCATAATCAATGTTTTTATTGAATTATTATTAGAACCATCTCGTTAATTATAAATCCTTGTATATTTTTATTTTTATTTTTATTTTTATTTTTATTTATATTTATTAGTTTATTTTATTTTATGTAAAAAAATATATATATTATGCTTTTGCTCTAAAAATTATAGATAATCATCTGCATCTTGTAAATATTGTAATAATTCTTGTTCTCTTTCCCTTTGTTCTAAATCTTCTTTTAAATCAATTCTATTTGTACTCATTGGATATCTCATAGCTTTTACACTATCATTATGTAATGACATACAAAAAGTAATACGTCTATTAAATTCAGCTTGTGGTGAATTAGTTGAATAAACATCCAAGATTTCATTACTTTGCATATAACCTAATTGATGATTTATTGTTGCATCAATAACATTATCCTTTGCAGCTTTAGCAACAATATATTCAGCACTTAATTCACCATCTAAATGTAATTTAATACAAATATCCTTTAATGAAATTCTTTTATATGATAATGAAATCATTCTAATACCTGCTTTAATAACATTTTGACGTAATCTTAAAACTAAATTATAATTTTCATCTTCTTTTAATTTTTTACCATATTTATTTAAAGTTTCACCAAATAAATTTAAATCACCTAATCTAACAGCTCTTGTAACTGCTAAATATGGTATTAAAGAATTTTCTAAAGTTGGATCTCTAAAAACTGATAATTCTGGAATTTCACCTGTTAATAATTGAATTAAAATATTTAATTTAGTTGCTGTTTGAATAAAACCAATTGTTGATTTTGTTTGTGGAGCTTTTCTAATTGCTGTGATAATACATTCTAAAGCTGAACTATAATCAAGTTGAATGGTTTGAATTTTAGCAAGATAATAATAATATCTTGCAACAATTGAATTTGAAGCTTCTTCAACTGGAAATTCAACTTTTTCAACTAAATTATAAGCCTGACTAATATCATTTGATAAAAGATAATTTCTTAAAAGTAAATTAATTGTTGATGCTCTAATTTCAATATCATGACGTAAAGTAGCAGTACGTAAAGCTGCTAAAAGATCAGCACGAATTGGAATTAAATCATTTAATAATTCTTTTGTTCTCATTATATAAAACCAAATTTTAGCAGAAATTCTATCAATTGTACGTTTATTATATGTTTTTAAAACTTTAATTATTGAATCATTAAATTCATTTAAAATTTTTAATTCATTTTTATCATGTAAATAAATTTGAATTAAAAGATGAGTAAACATATCAACTTCAGCTGATAACTCAGTTGGTTCTTCAATATTTGAAATATCTTCAGTAACATCCATATCATCATCATTCTTTGGAATACTAGTTTTAACGAATTTTTCTAAAGTTTGATATAAATTAGAAGTATTTGGATGATCTTTTGGATATTTTAATTTTATAATTTTAATTAATGAATCACAAGTTAATTCACGTCTTACTTTTGCAAGATCACGAAATACTTTTAAAATATAATGAGTATCAGAAGTAGTTGAACATTTTTCAATCAATGAATAATAGTTTATAAGTTCTATTAGATGGAAAATATCATAGTTAGTATTTTTAAAATAATTAATGAATTGATCAAGGGTAATTAATTTCAAAATATGTATACATACTTTCATCAACAGTTTCTGAATCGAGTTTGGTACTAGCTGATGCTTCATCAGCTTTGGATTTGCTTTTAACGGTAACAGCACTCATATTGACAATACTATATGAATGTTGAATATAATCTAGTTATATTTAGATCAATTGAGTTGATATATTTAAAGAAAACATCAATATTTAGGGTTATCAACAATAATCTCATCCAGGTGGCAAACCAACCAAATCTCGATTTTTGATGATATTTTTCTTTTAATAATTTACATCCGTACACATTTTCTTTTTATTACATTTCCGTTGTTGTATTAATATTATGTACATTTTATATATTCAATTTAATGGGATATATATTGGAAACAATAACTTACAGTATCAAAACTAGCTTCATTTGAAACTAGGGAATCTTCATTACTCTCTAAACCATCATGATTAATATGATTCCAAGTTGTAGCATCACCGTATAACATTGCATCAGGTTTTGTTAATTGTTTACCATCACTCTTTTGACATCTTTTACAATTAAATGTATCATGAGTATCTGAAATTGTATTATCTTGATATTGAAATAATTGTTTTAATAAATCAGATGAAAATAATCTTTCTACATCTTCATTTGAATCAACAACACATGATGATAATTGTAATTTAGCACTTTGTCTTTGGAAAATTTTTTCTTCAATTGTACCCGTTGAAATTAATCTATAGATAAAACAATTTTTAGTTTGACCATCTCTCCATACTCTTGCTAAAGCTTGTTGATCTGAAGCTGGATTCCAATCAGGATCCATTAAAATTAATCTATTTGCACCAATTAAATTAATACCACAACCACCAGCTTTTGAACTTAATAAAAATATAAATTCTTTACCTTCTGGATCATTAAATTTATCAACTAATTTTTGTCTTTTATTAATATTCATTGTACCATCTAATCTTAATGAACCATATCTATTAGTTCTACACATTTTTTCAATTAAATCTAATGTTTGTGTATAATTTGAAATAATTACAATTTTATCATTTGTTTCTCTATTAATTTTGTATAAAAATCTTTGTAACATTTCAAATTTACCACTGTGCCAAGTTTGAACCTCTCTATTTCTACCACCACCTGTAGAAGCATTACAATTTTGATAATCTTCAGGTATCATATCTTCACAGCCTTCTACATCTTCAGGTAAATTTAATAAATTTGGATGATTAACTAATTTTTTTAAAAGACCAATCGCTTTTAATGGTTGTGAACCAACACCTCTTAATAATTTTCTAATTTCAGGTGATGTAATAAAATGTCTATATAATTTTTTTTGAAAATCTGATAATTCACAAAATATAACATATTCATATTTAACAGGTAAATATTTTGATAAAATATCATTAGTTCTTCTAATAATAAATCTTTGTACTAAAGTTGTTAATTCTTGTAATTTTAAATCCCCCTTTTCTCTTTCTTTATCAGTAGCCATTGAATCACGACCTTTTAAAATATCTAATTCATAATTTTTTCTAAATTCCATTCTTGAACCTAATAAACCAGGATTTGCAAAATTTAATAATGAAAAATATTCTGATAAATCATTTTGAATTGGTGTACCTGATAAGATCACTCTTCTTTCACAATTTAAAGAATTCAATGCTGTAAAAGTTAAAGATTCACCATTTTTCAATCTATGTCCTTCATCTGCTAAAATTAAACCAATTTCACAATTATTTAAATTTTCAACATTTCTTCTTAATGTTTCATAACTAATAATTAATACAGGTCTAACAACATTTCTACCAGTTGCTTGTGCCCATTTTTGTAATGCAAATGTAACATCACCAGGTTTAGTAGTTTTACCATCAATTGCTAATGAAGTTAATGCACCTTTACCTAACCATTTATCAATTTCATTTGCCCAATTTCTAACTAAAGATGATGGACAAACAACAATACATTTATCAATTGTCTTTTTACCTCTTGGATTTTGTTTTAATAATGTCCACATAAGAGAAATACATTGTAATGTTTTACCTAAACCCATTTCATCAGCCATAATACAACCTTTTGCCCTTGCATCAATTAAACCTGATGTACATCTATATAAAAATTTAACCCCAGTAATTTGATGTGGTCTTAAAATTTTAGCTAATTTTGGATCAATTACTACAGGAACATTAGGAAATTTTTTAGATAAATCTTCATCTGGATTTTTTGATATGCCTAAGATTTCATATAATGATTTATGAACAACTTTGAATCTTTTTGCAGGTCTTTGTTCTACTTCTATATCTTCATTTTTGAGTTTTTCTTTTTCTTCTTCTTTTGACTTTTTTTCAGCTTCCATTTTAACTTTAGCTTCATCTTCTTCCTGCTTTAATTCAGGAATAACATCAACTGTTGGATCATATAATACAATTGCATATTCGCTCATTGGATCATGTAAAGCCCTTGGAATAAATACAGGTTTTCTTCTAGTTCCTAAAGGTGGAGGTGGAACAGCTTGATATGCATTTTCTTTATTTTCATTATTATTTAAAGGTACTACAAACTTCTTTAATAATTTTTCTTCATTTTTATCAACAGAATTTAAAAATCTTCTTGGTAATAAAGCACCTTTTTTCTTTGTAATAATATTTCCTTCAGAATCAACCATTTCATTTGAATTTGATGAAGATTCACCATCACCAAATTCTGCATAAGAAACTGGAGCACGAAGTCTTGCTTCTCTAACTGACATTTTCTTTCCTGAATCTCTTTGTTGAGTTCTAGACCGTATAGGAACTTTAAAAGGTTTAAATAATGTTGAAGGCGGCTCGGTAACACTTCTTCTTTTAAAAGATGGGGCGAGTCCAGCCCCTGTTCCAAGGGAATTAGTTGGTTTTTTTGGCAAATATCTAGACATGCTTTGAACAAGAATTTAACCTTGATATTTTTCTATCCAAATAGATAGTAGATAATAATAAATAAAACAGTTCATAAATCGTAAATCATAAGAAGGTAAACAAACAAACAAAATCAAAATAAAAGAGAAAAACGACGCGTCTCATTAAAAAAAGACGATCGACGCAAAAAAAAAAATCTCAAATTTTTGATTTTATCTTCTTTGTTGGAGTTGTAGAATTTAGAGTTGATTGTGATGTGATGTATGTGGAGGCAATTCTTTTTTATTTATTTTATCTTTATTTTAATAGTTTTGTTTGATTATTATTAATAGTGTATATAGGGCACATATTTAGCCAATCTATTGGTGTTATTATTTATTTATTTATTCACTAGCCCAAGTGTACTTTAAACTTGTCTTTGTACTCTCCTTTACAAAGATCAGGTTTCTAAACAATAATATTAGATCAATCCATTCTATTTTTTTAAATCGCATATCAAATCAACTACTTTTCATTTTAATACTTAATTATCATTATTATACTCATCTATTGAATAATTATTGATTAATTTTACTCACTGGATCATTATATCATTTTAAATTATTTGGATAATTTATATTTTTTTTGTTTCTTTATTTATTTTCTGTTGCATTGTCTTTTTATTATTATTATACATCACATATTTCATCATGTCAGTAAAGCAAACTGATAGACCAATAACATTGGTATCTGAAACTAATGATCAAAAATCAAATAATCCTAAAATTAATATATCATCAAATAATATAATCGCAACTGCATTTCCTTCTTCAAATACAACTTCAACAACTACAATTCATGCAAATGGTAATGGTAATGGAAAACATATACAGCATAGAAAACGTTCATCATCTAAATCACAAGGTAGTGGTGCTACACCTGAAGTATTAGCTTCAATGTCTACAGCTCCTAAATTGAATCATAATGGTAATGGAAATGGTAACACTAATAAATTGTCATCAACTCCAGAGCCTCCAAGTTTATTTAAACCACAAACACATAATTTAGAAACAAATAAATCAATTAATAATGGTATAGTCAATAATAATAATAATAAAGAAAAATCAGAACCTCCTCAATTATTACAAGATTTCATTCATGTTGTTAAATTAATTTCACCAGATCAATCACAGGAATTTTTAAAGATTTTAAATGTACCTATAGCACCTGATACTTTGAAAATTGGTAGACAAAATTTTCCAAAACAAAGTAATAAAATTACAGATGGTTATTTTGATTCAAGAGTTTTATCAAGAAACCATGCAGAATTATTTGTTGAAAATAATGAATTATATATAATGGATTTAAAATCATCTAATGGTACATTTCTCAATGAAGAAAAAATAGAACCATTTAGAAAATATAAATTAAAAGTTGGTGATGAAATCGATTTAGGTACAACATTGGAATCTCAATTAGCTCATAAAAAAATTACTTGTAAAGTTGATCAATTTGAATTTATAAGATTAGGTGATTATCAAGATTTAGTTACAAAAAGTTTAAATAAAGGAAATATGGAAATTAAAATGTTAGAATTATTTAATTCATCTATAGATGCATTAATATTTAGTGATGTTATTGAAGATCAAGAAAATATTATATTAAAAGATTTAATTGGAGAATTAAATAGTATGGAAAAAGAAAAATCATCTAGTAAATCATCATCTAGAAATAATACGGCTACAACTACACATACAAATACAACTAATAATAATAATAATAATCATAATATTGTGACAAATAATTTAAATGTTAAAGAATCTACTAAATTAGAAGATATTATAAAGAGTTTAATATTTTCTATTAATAATGAATATATTAATCAACAGAGATTAAAGGAAATAAATAAATTTTTAAAAGTATACAATTCAAAGGTCATTGTAGGTAATAAAACTAATAATTTACTACCCATTACTTCAACTCCATCATCATCATCTTCCCATTCTCATTCTAATAAAGCCATTAATAATAATTCTGATGATGATGATGGTTCAAAGGGTAAACTTAAAGATCAAGTTATTGAATTAACAGAAAAAAATGATATTACAACAGCTAAACTTCATAAAGTTGAGGATAGAAATAAAAAATTAGAAAAAGAAATTAATGCAATTAGAGATCATATATCATTTTCATCATCATTAGTTAAACAAAATCAAGAAGTTATAAATTCATTAGAATTAAAATTAAAACTTGCAAAAGAACAAATTGAACAATCAACAAAATCAAATGATAATCAATCAGAAGAATTTAAAAATATTCAAGAAAATCATTCTAATGAATTAAAAGAATTAAAAGATTCTTATGATATTAAATTAAAAGAATTAATTGAATCTCATGAATTTAAAATTAAAGAATTAAATGATCAACATAATAATGAAATTAATGAAAAAAGTAATAATCATACAGAAGCTATTAATCAAATTATTAAATCAAATGATTTAAATATTAATGAGATTGAAAAATTAAAAGAAGAATTAGATACAAGTTTAATAAAAGTTGAAGAATTACAATCAAATATTAAATCATTAGAAAATGAAGTAAATAATAAGAATAATGATAAGAATAATAAATCAATTTCTAATGATTTAAAAGATGAAATAATAAGTGTTAATATGGATTTAGTTTTAAGAACAACAGATAATTTAATTGAAGCTGCAAGTTGTGATATTAGTATGAATACAGAAGATGATGATTCAAGTATTATTACAACATCATCATCATCATCAGTAGTTTCAACACCAACTAAATCAAAGAACAAAAATAAATCTAAAAAATCATCAAAATCTAAATCTAAAAAACTTAGTAATGGATCATTATCAAATAAAGATATTATTAATAAATCAACTACCACAGCAACAACCACACCAACTACAATACAAGAACCTATTACAAGTAATGGAAATACAACTACAACTACATCAACTAATAATAATAATAATAAGAACAATAATAATAAAGTGATGGTATCAATTGCCTTATTAGTAGGTGTAATATCCATAGTGGTGTACAGACGTGTCCAGGGATTTTAAAGCTTGATTCGGTAAGTCTTTCCTTAGTAAGACAGAGTCAACAAGATGAGTGTGTATCTACACTTGACACCTCTAACTCTTTATGTGAAAATTTTTTTTTTGCCTTTAAAAGAAAAAGAAGATGACAAATCGAGAAATGACAGTTTTTTTTCTCTTCTTGAAAACAATTATTTAGCCCCCTTGTTTAAGCTTTCTTTCTTTATATTCTTCTTTATATACTATATTTATATCCTTTAATATATCACTTTAACTATCGGTTTATCATCCGAAATATATTTCAATACTATTTCCTTGACCATTTACAGTTTTTATTATTAATTTCTACTGTTTATTGTCCCCGTTTATATCATAGGCTATAACAGAAAAAGAAACAAAAGAATGTCTGAAACAAACCCAATAGATTTATTAAATCTTGAAGATTTATCAAATTTTCAATTTGAATCAACTGAATTTACATCTGAACAACAAAATGATTTATCATTATTTATAAACAATAATTTCTTTGATTATGATGTTACTTCAAACAATAATATTGTCAATAAAAAACCAGTATTTACCAATAGTGAACCTCAACAACAACAACAACAAACTTTAGATTTTGATTTCTTAAATAATACATCACCAATTAATTTTCAAACTACTGATTTCTCAGTTGATATTAAGAATGAAATTGCTCAAGAAGTTCTTCCAGTTGTTGAACCAACTATTGCTGCTACCCCAGCTACTGCTACTCCAACTGTTATGTCTGATATTGAAAAAAGACGTCGTAATACTGCTGCTTCTGCTCGTTTTAGAATTAAGAAGAAGTTAAAGGAAAAAGAAATGGAAATCCAAACCAAGAACTTAATTGAAAAAGTCAATAAATTAAACACTAGAATTAAAACTTTAGAAATGGAAAATAAATGTCTTAAAAAATTAATAATAAACAAAAATAAAGATTCTGATTCAAAGAGTAATTATGAATTATTACAATTATTAAAATCAAATGATGATGAAGGATTTACTATTGCTAGCATATAGCATAAGTAATTGAACACAATTACATTTTCAATTCTCTTCACATATTTACGATTTTACGACAAACAAAAACAAAAACAAAAACAAAAACACAACCCCCCCCAATTCACAGTTATTTTTAAATCCATTTTCTTTTTTATTTTTTTCGTTTGAATTTTATAATTGATTTTTAAAGTTTTATTACGGTCTGGTTTACCGATACAAAAAAACAAAAAAAACACAAAAAAAAATATAAATAACAAGTATAATATATAAAAAAAAATATCTTTTCTATTTTATTTAAAAATCTATTTTAAAAGTAAATATGTAATTTTATTTAAATCTTCTTTGCAAAGACATAAACTGAATCCCAAATGATTTGAATATCAGTTTCATCATTCCAAGCACATCTATCACAAAATTCTTGTCTCATTAATTCAACTAAATCATCTTTACTACCTTTAATATCTTCAGGTTTATCAGCATACCATTTATGTAAAGCACTATGAGTTTTAATAAAATTCATAAAATCATATAATTTCATATCTTTTTTAATATATAAAATTGCACTACCATCACCTTTAACTTCAGATTCATCTTCACTTGATGAAATATCAATTAAATTTTGTTTTGTTTCATCATCTAATTTTTCTTGATTAAATATAACAATTTTAACATCTTTGAAATTATCATTTTTTAAAAGTACTGAATTACAGTATTTTAAAAAATCACGAAAATGAGATTTACCTGGTTGTTCCCAATATGGTCCCATAAATCTTTTATCATCATAAATATATTTGTTATAAATTTCATTGGCAATCTTGCCCTTTTCACCTTGGAAAATTGATTCATGATATAACCAATACGATAAAGTACCATTTGATTTTAAAATTCTACTTGATTCTTCAATAAATTTATCATGATCAACCCAATGAATACATTCAGCACCAGTTAATAAATCAATTGAATTATCTTCAATAAATGGGATGTTTTCAGCTGAAGCTATTTTAAATTCAAGTGTTTGATCATCTTTAAAATTTAATGATTTCCTTTTGGAATCAATTAATAATTTTCCAGCATTAATCATAACTTCTGATGGATCAGTACCAATACTTTCTTGAAAATAACTTGCCAATTCAAAAGTAGCTTCACCTGGTCCACAACCAACATCTAAATATTTATCCAATTTACCACCATTTGAAGTATGATATTTAATTACTTCTTTAAAAAATCTACTGGGGTAAGTTGGTCTAAATTTATTATAATCAACAGCGTTATATTTTTGTTCAGAATAAGTAGCCATTGCAAATTACTTTTTTGCTTATAACTAATTTTTTGTTTTTTTCTATTAGGTAAAGATATTTATATATAAAAGAAAGAAGGAATATCACCCCTATTTAAATACAAATCAATGAAAAAGAAGGATACTTTGATATTTTGATATTTTGATATTGAATCTCGCCGGTACAGGCAATTTTTACAAGGCAGTGAACGGGAATCTCTCCGCTCACCGGAACTTTAATGACTAATATTATGTTTATATGACTAAATTAAATAATGATTCATATAGATTTGATAGAGGTATAGTTTTATGAAGATAATCATAAGATTTTAAGTTTAATAATAGTTATTAGAAAATTTAAAAATTTAGAAAATAAAAAAGAGAGTATATGAATTAATGCGGGGAGAAAAGATTAAAAAAATAATTATTTTAATTCACCTTATGGTATTTTCAAGAAAAATTATCTGCATATGTAGAATTTGTACATAAACATAAGCTAAACTATACTATTAACCTTTTAAATAATACAGTATTCAAATAAGAAAGAACAACATAAAACCAATGTAACAACTACACCTGCAACCACTGATTTCCTTTTTGGGAGCGCGCAAAAGTTTTCATTCATCCACTTCTTCTAATAAACGAAGTCAGTCATCAAAATTAATGTGTAAATTTTTTTTTCTTATTTTTTTCTTTTCTTATTTCCTTTCTCTTATTGTTTTATTTTATAATAATTACATTTTTTTAATTCTTTCTAATTTTTATTTAAAATTCTGGTTAGTTAGTTGTAAATAATGATTAGATTAACTCCAAATACCATTAGAGCAACCAGAAATTTATTAGCTAAACAAGCTATTAAATCAACTGGTTCTAAATCTTTTAATCCAATTATTTTATCAACAAAACAAGTATCAAATGCTTCAAATAAAATTCAAATTAGAACTTATTCAACTAGATCAACCGTTATTCAATTATTAAATAATATTGGTTCAAGAAGAGAAGTTGAACAATATTTAAAATATTTTACTTCTGTTTCTCAACAACAATTCGCCGTTATTAAAGTTGGTGGTGCAATTATTACTCAACAATTACCTGAATTAGCTTCTTGTTTAGCTTTCTTATATCATGTCGGTTTATACCCAATTGTCTTACATGGTACAGGTCCTCAAATTAATGAAATTTTAGAAAATGAAGGAATTGAACCAGATTATATTGATGGTATTAGAATTACTGATGATAAAACTATGGCTGTTGTTCGTAAATGTTTCCTTGAACAAAACTTAAAATTAGTTACTGCTTTAGAAAAAATGGGTGTTCGTGCTAGACCAATTACTGCTGGTGTTTTCACCGCTGATTATCTTGATAAAGATAAATATCAATTAGTTGGTAATATTAACTCTGTTAACAAAAACCCAATTGAAGCTTCAATTAATGCTGGTGCTTTACCAATTTTAACTTCATTAGCTGAAACTCCATCTGGTCAAATCCTTAACGTTAATGCTGATGTTGCTGCTGGTGAATTAGCTCGTGTTTTTGAACCATTAAAAATTGTTTACTTAAATGAAAAAGGTGGTATTATCAATGGTAACACTGGTGAAAAAGTTTCAATTATTAATTTAGATGAAGAATATGAAGATCTCTTAAAGGAAAGTTGGGTTAAATATGGTACTAAATTAAAGATTAAAGAAATTAGAGATTTATTAATGCATTTACCAAGATCTTCTTCAGTTGCCATTATTGATGTTCATGATTTACAAAAAGAATTATTCACTGATTCTGGTGCTGGTACTTTAATTAGAAGAGGTTATAAATTAATGACTAAGAATTCATTAAGTGATTTCCCAAATCCTGATTTATTAAGATCTGCTTTATTAAGAGATCAAGAAATTGCTACTGGTTCAGTTAGTGTTGCTTCTTACTTAAAATCATTAGAAGATTCTACTTTCAAAGCTTATGGTGATGAACCATTAGAAGTTTTATCAATTGTTAAAGATTCTGATAACTTAGGTTCAGGTATTGCTCAATTAGATAAATTTTTAGCTTCAAAATCAGGTTGGTTAAACAATGTTACTGATAATGTTTTCAATGCTATTAAGAAAGATTATTCTTCATTATATTGGGTTATTAGAGAAGATAATGAAAATATTAGTTTCTTTTTCTCAAAAGCTGATGGTTCATTCTCTAAAAATGGTCAAACTTTATTCTGGTATGGTATTGATTCAACTGAAAAAGTCTCTGAATTAATTGAAAGATTCTCAAGACAAGTTTCAAATGTTGGTTCTGAATCAGGTGTGTTTGGTAATTCTACTCAAACTAGATCATTCTCTACCAAGAGAATGAGATTAAATGCTAATAAATTTTTCTTCCCATTTAACAGAGGTTTAGCTACTGTTTCCACTTCTAATCCAAATCCTCCTTTACGTCAAGGTACTAACAAGGAAAAAGCTAAGGTTGCTTTAATTGGTGCTAGAGGTCATACCGGTCAAAACTTAATCTCAATGATTGATAAACATCCATATTTAGAATTAAGTCATGTTTCATCAAGAGAATTAAAAGGTCAAAAATTACAAGGTTATAATAAGAAAGATATTATCTATGAAAATTTACAAATTGAAGATATTAAAAAATTAGAAGATAGTAATGAAGTTGATGTTTGGGTTATGGCTTTACCAAATGGTGTTTGTAAGCCATTTGTTGATGCTATTGAATCAAGTGAAAAATCATCAGGTAAATCTAAAATCATTGATCTTTCAGCTGATTATAGATTTGATACTACTGGTGAATGGATTTATGGTTTACCAGAATTAAATAATCGTCAAGTTATTGCTAATGCTAGAAAAATTTCTAATCCAGGTTGTTATGCCACAGCTGCTCAAGTTGCAATTAAACCATTATTAGAACATATTTCAGGTTTACCAACTATCTTTGGTGTTTCTGGTTATTCTGGTGCAGGTACCAAACCATCTCCAAAAAATGATATTAATTTCTTAAGAGATAATTTAATTCCATATTCATTAACTGATCATATTCATGAACGTGAAATTTCTTCACAATTAGGTTTACCAGTTGCATTTATGCCCCATGTTGCTCAATGGTTCCAAGGTATTACTCATACTATTTCAATTCCATTAAAGGATGAAATGACTTCAAGAGATATTAGAAATATTTACCAAGAAAGATATCAAGGTGAACAATTAATTACTATTTCAGGTGAAGCTCCATTAGTTAAAGATATTAGTGGTAAACATGGTGTTGTTGTTGGTGCTTTTGCTGTTAATGCTAAACAAGATAGAGTAGTTATTGTTGCTACCATTGATAACTTATTAAAAGGTGCTGCTACTCAATGTTTACAAAACATTAACTTAGCTATGAAATACGATGAATACGCTGGTATTCCAGATGATTTAATCATTAGAGGTTAAAAAAAAGCAATATACGCATCATGATTTTTTTTTATAACATATATTTAATTTTATACAATTCTTCTTCTATTATTTATTTACTATTACTATTACTAATTTTGCTCTTTTATTTGTCTTTTTGGAAAAAAATGTAAAAATCAAAAACCTGTAAAATTTCCTCCTCGCAAAAGCTCATGCATGAACATTTTTTTTTTCTTTGAAATATTTTTTAAAGTATAAAGAGTATTAATTTTTATTTTATTTGATTTAATAATTAATAACAACAAATAGTATTAAAAGACAACATGACTGAAGATACAATCGAACTTAATACCTCTAAATTAGGCACTAAGAATTATTGGGATGATTTTTATAGTTTAGAAAAAAATAATTTTGAAACCAATCCTGAAGATACTGGAGAAAATTGGTTTGATGATAATGATGCAGAAGATAAAATGGTAGATTTTTTAATACGTCATGGTACAGGTGATATTTCAGATGATGACGAAGATGAAGATGAAGAAAGTGTTGAAGTAAATATAGATTCTAAAGTTTGTGATTTAGGTACTGGTAATGGACATCTTTTATTTAGTTTAAGAGAAGAAGGATGGGAAGGTGAATTAGTTGGTGTTGATTATAGTGAAGTAAGTGTTGAATTTGCCAATAAAATTAAAATTAAAAAACAAGAAGAACTCGAAAATTCAGAAGATATTAATATACGATTTGCTAAGAGTGATATTTTAACCTTTAAGGATTCTTTTTTAATTGAATTTGAAAATCAATTTGATATAGTTACAGATAAAGGAACTTTAGATGCTATTGGATTAAGTGACAATAAATATTTAAATGAATTAATTAATGAAGAAGTTACTGGTGTCGAAATATATCCATTTACAGTTTCTAAATTACTTAAACCTAATGGAATATTATTAATCACTTCATGTAATTTTACATATGAAGAATTAATTAGAATTATTACAAGAAATTCAGAATTTAAAGTTTGGAAATCAATTAAATATCCTTCATTTGAATTTGGTGGAGTTAAAGGTTCAAGTATTGCAAGTATTGCATTTATTAAAAATTAATGATGAATATATTAGAATATAATTGTATGTTTTTTTTTCTTTTTTTTTTTTGATATATATTTATGTAAATTAGCCGTTTTAAAAAATTATTATTTAGGAATAACACTTTCAATAACTTCAAATAATTTTGATGAATTTTCAATCATACCAATCTTTAAAGCATATTGAGTTGGTTTTCCATCTTCAATAACTTGAAATCTTATAAATTTATCACTATTTAATGAACTTGCCATACCTTTATAAACTTTAAAATCATTTATAATAGGTATATTTAAAATTAATTTATAATTACCTTCTTGTCTCATAACTAATCTTGCTTTATATTTTGAATCAGAACTATCATGTTTATTAACTTTTAAAATACCAACACCTCTTTCTTTCCAACCATCACGTACATTTGTTAAATCTAAATTATATAATTTAGCTTTAACTTGAAATAAACATTCTTCATCTTCTTCACCTGATTTTATTTTTTGTTTTTCTAAATGAACAGCTTTATAAACTTCACTATTAGTTGTAGTATCTTTGGAAAAAGAAGTTTCATTTTCTTCTGTTGTTTCTGATTTATCCTTTGGTTCTTCGGATTTAAGTTTTTCAAATATAGATTTTGAAGCAACTGAATTTTGAAATGAATTACTAAATTTTGATCCACTACTAAATATACTTGTTGATGGGGCAGCTGTATATTTTGGAATTGGCTTTATAGTATCATCAGTTTTAGTGTATGATTCTTCCTTTGATTCAGTTGCATCTTTTTCTGGTTTTTCAGTTTCTTCTTTATCTTTTGATTCTTCAACTTTATCAGCTGCAGAAGTAGTAGTTTCCTTTGGTTTATCAAAGACAGATTTACCATTAAATCCACCAAACATAGAAAATCCATTCTTAGCTCCAAAAGTGAACTTTTGATGTGATCCAAATACAAATTTTGGTTTTTCAACTGGTGTTGATGATTCTTTTGTTTCTGTATCTGATTTCTTTTGATCATCATCTTGCTCACCATCATCATTATCTTCTTTTACACGTTTTATACTTGGTTCATTATCTTCTTTTGTTGAAGTTTCATCATTTACTTCTGTAGTTTCACCTTCAGGTTCACTGGATTCATCTCTAGTTCTTTTCTTATCATTCGTACTCGTACTTTCTTTTTCTTCTACTTTTGATTCCTGGGTTTCATCGGTGATTGAGGTAGTTGAAGTCTCAGTTGATTTTTCTTCAACAACAACTGGTTCTTTAACTTCAATTGATGACTCTACTGGAGTTTCTTTTTCTGTCATCATAAGATTGATTATAATTTATATATTATTAGAATATTAGATATAAAGAAGAAAAATAGAAATTATTGCGTTTTGTTTTATTTATGGTTTACTTTTCATCTATATATAAAAAAAAGATTTCTCTCAAAAAAATAGATAAAACTAAATACACAGTACTAAAATTTATAATAACCAAATATTATCATTTGTTTCTTCATCATTATTTTCGTCTTCATCACCATCATCACCATCATTATCTTCAATGGAAGTTAAACCAAAGCGATAATTATCATTTGAACCATTTTTAAATTTATAAGTTAAATTTTTAATCCAATCAATAACCCAAAGATCATTATTAAATAAATCTTTTGTAGTAGTTAAAGTATCAGAAGGTTTTAATAAAGATTGATTTTTTTCAAATGAATTTGTCCAAAATGGATAAGAAATCATTGAAATTGTAATTAATGACATTAAAATTGCAATAATTAAACAGATTCCAAAGAAAATCACTCTTATTGTCGAGTTTAACCAATCTTGTAATAAATTTAAATCATTTTGGTAAAAAAATCAGTTAATTTATTTTCTTTTATTTATTATAAAAATTTGTTAAAAAGAGATAGAAACTTACCCCGAACTGATCTAAGAAATAGATATACCCATCTATACATATTTGATATATATTACTAATATCACTTCCACCATATCTATATCCCCCCACCATTAAACAAGCGCCAGAGTAAAATCTCAAAAATATCACAGCCATTTAATTTTGGTGTTTTCTGATTGAGGAAATCTCAACAAAATACCACACAAGCGGCGATTTCAGGGAATCAACATTTAAACCACATATCTAATTATAAAATTTAAATCAATTCAATGGAAATTACCACTGGAATAAGTAAATTAGAATTGAATATGTCTGAAACACCAGTACCAGCAGATGAAGGTGCAAGTCTTTCTGAACAATTAATTGAATCAGCAAGAAGAAATAATATTGAATTATTAGAAGAAATCATTTCAACATTTATAAAAAATGAACAAGTTGATACAAAAGGATTAAGTGAATTAATCAATACTACAAAAGATACAATTGGTGATTCAGTCTTACATTTAACTTGTAAATATGGTTCATATGATGTGTTGGATAGATTATTAGATGTTGAAGGTGTTGATTTGAATTCAATTAATTTAAAAACAGGTGAAACTCCATTACATTATGCAGTATCGTATAGTTTTAAAGATCCAGAATATGCAACTTTTTTAGTTGAAACATTAGTTGAAGCAGGTGCAAATCCAAAGATTTTAAATAAGGATAAACTTAAACCAGTTCAATTATGTGATAATAGCTCAAATGAAAATCAAAAATTAGTTAATATTTTACAAAGTGCAGAATATGCATTAGATATATCAAGTTTACCTCCACCTCCACAAATACCAACACAAGATGAAGGTGATGAAGGTAGTGCTAGTGATAGCGATTAGAATACAGCAAAGAAATATACATAAAACCCATAAAACATATACATTATTATTTATATATAGAGATATATAAAATTATTTATAGTTCAAAATCATCATAAATTCCATCATTCCAACCATTAAATAAATTTGATTTAATAAATTTAATTAATTCATATCTTTTAATATCTTTTTTCTTAAAATCATAATAATTTTTAAAATTTATTTCTTTTGAGTGAATTTTTTTAAATAAATTAATCATTGATTCTCTTGATATAAAACATTGATCTTGAATTTTAATAAATGGTTTTGAATTTGGATTACAACCATTTTTAATACCTTTATTACAAATTTCTAATTTTTTTAAAAAAGGTGAATATAATATTGATAAATCACATGATTTCTTTGATTTATTTTCATTATCTTTATCAAATTTAAAATCATTTAATGTTGGTATAACTGAAATTTTATGAAATTTAATTTCATCACCATCATTATTATCTTTAATAAATCTATTTTCAAAACATCTTTCAATATCAATTGGAATACATTTTTTTTCAGGAATAATTAAATAATCAAGATAAAATGAATCTTTATCAAATATTTCATTAGTAATACAATTTAATAATGATTTAAATTGTCTTAATGATAATTTATCAGAACATGATTTACAACTTGAATATAACGAATCTTTACGACCAGGTTTTGTTCTAACAATACCAACTTTATTAAAAAATTCTCTACCTCTAATAGTTTCATTTGAATTATCTTTTTCCTTTTCTTTTTCTTCCCATGGATTTTGTTCTTTTGAGTTTGATTTTAAATAACTTAATGAACAATCACCACATGGTGGCTCAGATATATACATTGCTAATTTAATTCCTTTTTTCAGTTTCCATTTTTTAATATTATTATCAAATTCAATTAATTCATTTTCTTCTTTATCTTTATTATTTACCAATTCAAGTAATACAAGATTAAACAATCTAATACTTAATATTTCTGCATGTAAATCATGCAATAATCTACCTTTTGAATTGTTTTTAAATTTAATATCAGGTAAAGTTTTTAATCCAGTAGTTAAAGTCAATGGAATTAATTTATTTTCTAATTTTCTTCTTTTATTTTCTTTGTCTTCATTATGAGTTTTTTCAATTATTGCAACCATACCACTAATTACTGTCCATTCATTTTCCTTTGGTTTACCATTATTAAATTTTTTTAATGATTTACCGTAATTTGTTTTTAAATTTATTGGATTTTGAAATTCATCTAATATACATTTTGATACTTGATTACCTAATTGAATCAATTCAGGTGTATAGACAGGCATTTAAAAATACATTTAGAATATATGTGGGTATGTATGTACGTATGTTATATAAAAAGAAATAAACAAGGAATAAAAGGGTATATAGGAAAATGAAAAATCCAAAAATCCCCAAAAAAAAGTTTTTGTGAGCCTCTCAAATCATGCAAGCGAGTTTTTTTATTTTTTGAAGATCATATTATCTATGACTTTTATTATGCTTTAAATATGTTGATATACCAGCTATACCAACAGCAAGAAGACCAGAAACCATTGCAAGACCAACAAACCCATCTTTCATTAATTTATCTTCAGTTAAATGCTTTAAATTAAGAGCTTGAATATTATTTGGTTCATGTTCTAATAATGAATCAATATATTTTTTCGATAATTGATATTCACCAATTTTATAAGTACCTATACTAAGATAATAAAGACATTCTCTACGTCTTTCCGGAACGGATTTATAAATTTCAGTTAAAATATTTATACCATTTTTATTATCATTAATATTCACAGATTTAAGTAAACCCCATGCATAATTAAATTGTGATTGAATTGTTGGATCAGGTAATTCAGAATCAACTTGTTGTTTTAATATACGAAGTTGTTCATTTGAAAGAGGTTGATTTACATCCTCTAACATGGGGAGATAATTGATGTTACCCATTGTGTGTGTATGTGTATTTTCTTAAATATGTGTATGTAAGAGAGGTGAAAGAAAGAGATATATATAGGTTAGAAAGAGGCAAAATGATTCTCTCTAATTTCTACTTATTTCTGTGTGGTCTCTGGTGTGAGTAAAATCACACCCGTACACCACAAACCGCTGATCGCCTAACAAAACACCCACACACACACCACACAAAATCAGCCACCGCACCCCACGGCCATCGGACCATCACCCACCACTTAAACATCATCTGATTGTATATGCGGTGCGGTGCATTATTTGCAGCCAAATAATAAAGAGAGAACAATTTATAAAGGCCTTTATTCCTTTTTTAACCTTTTGACACCTTGTTAATTGTTTAATCATTTTATTATTTTTTTAAGTCAATTTTCATCTATTATCATCCGGATTACTCTTATTTTACTCTTTATTAGTCAATTGACTTTCTACTATAATTGAATTCTTTAATTGATTTAAATTTACAAAATGATGTCATCCACTTCCTCCCTTTCAAATAAGAAGCATAAAAGAACAATGACTGGTTTCACTCCAAATGAAATCAAATCAATTGATGCTTCAATTCCTTCAAAATGTAGAGAAATTTGGTCTAAATTTTCTTTTAAAGAATTTAATACCGAATCTGAATTACAACAAAGATTTATTGATCATGTTGAAACTTCTTTAGCTAGATCAATGTATAATTGTGATAATCTAGCTGCTTATTTAGCTGTATCAAATTCAATTAGAGATAAATTAATCTTTCATTGGAATAAAACTCAACAATTACATACTTTAAAAGAAGTTAAAAGAGTTTATTATTTATCTTTAGAATTTTTAATGGGTAGAGCTTTAGATAATGCTATGATTAATTTAGATATTAAACAATTAACTTCAAAAGCTGTTGATGAATTAGGTTTCCATTTAGAAGATATTATTGAAGTTGAACCTGATGCCGCTTTAGGTAATGGTGGTTTAGGTAGATTAGCTGCTTGTTTTATTGATTCTTTATCAACCGGTAATTATCCTGGTTGGGGTTATGGTTTAAGATATAATTATGGTATTTTTTCTCAAAAAATTATTAATGGTTATCAAGTTGAAACTCCTGATTATTGGTTAAGATTTTCAAACCCTTGGGAAATTCCAAGATTTGAAATTCAAATTCCAGTTGATTTTTATGGTTCTGTTTCAACTTCAACTGATCCAAAAACTGGTAAATTAATTAAAACTTGGAATGGTGGTGAAAGAATTCTTGCTGTTGCTTATGATTTCCCAATCCCTGGTTATAATACTTCAAATGTTAATAATTTAAGATTATGGTCTTCAAAACCAACTACTGAATTTGATTTCCAAAAATTTAATGAAGGTGACTATCAAAATTCTTTAATTCAACAACAACGTGCTGAATCAATTACTGCTGTTTTATATCCAAATGATAATTTTTATCAAGGTAAGGAATTAAGATTAAAACAACAATATTTTTGGGTTTCTGCTTCATTACATGATATTGTTCGTAGATTTATTAAAACTAAAAAAACTTGGGCTGAATTCCCAGAAATGGTTGCAATTCAATTAAATGATACCCATCCAACTTTAGCTGTTGTTGAATTACAAAGAATTTTAGTTGATTTAGAAGGTTTAGAATGGTCAGAAGCTTGGTCAATTGTCACCAAGACTTTTGGTTATACTAATCATACCGTTATGCAAGAAGCTTTAGAAAAATGGCCTTTAGATTTATTTGCAAACCTTTTACCAAGACATTTAGAAATTATTTATGATATCAATTATCAATTTTTACAAATGGTTGCTCAAAAATTTCCAAATGATCGTGGTATTTTAAGTAATGTTTCAATTGTTGAAGAATCTTCACCAAAGAATATTAGAATGGCTAATTTAGCAATTATTGGTTCTCATAAAGTTAATGGTGTTGCTGAATTACATTCTGAATTAATTAGATTAACAATTTTTAAAGATTTTGTTAAAATTTATGGTGCAGAAAAATTCACCAATGTTACTAATGGTATTACACCAAGAAGATGGTTAAAACAAGCTAATCCTGAATTAGCTGAATTAATTGCAATTAAATTAAATGATCCAAGTTATGATTATTTAAATAATTTAACTTCATTAAAACAATTAGAACAATTTGTTAATGATAAAGAATTCCAAACAAGATGGATGGAAATTAAATTAAACAACAAGAAAAGATTAGCTCATTTAATTAAACAATTAACTGATATTGATGTTAATCCAAATGTTTTATTTGATATTCAAGTTAAACGTATTCATGAATATAAACGTCAACAAATGAATATCTTTGGTGTTATTTACCGTTATTTACAAATTAAAGCCACACCAACAGCTGAAAGATCAAGTAAATGGGAACCAAAAGTTGTTGTTATTGGTGGTAAATCTGCTCCAGGTTATTATGCAGCTAAAAAAATTATTAAATTAGTTAATTCAGTTTCTGAAGTTGTTAATTCAGATTCTGATATTGGTGATTTATTAAAAGTTGTATTTATTCCAGATTATTGTGTTTCAAAAGCTGAAATTATTTGTCCTGCATCTGATATTTCTGAACATATTTCCACTGCAGGTACTGAAGCTTCAGGTACTTCAAATATGAAATTTGTCTTAAATGGTGGTTTAATTATTGGTACTGTTGACGGTGCTAATGTTGAAATTACAAGAGAAATTGGTGAAGAAAATATCTTTTTATTTGGTAATCTTTCTGATGATGTTGAAGATATTAGACATGATAATCAAATTGGTAAGACTGAAATTCCAGATTCATTAAAGATGGTATTTGATGCAATTGAAGGTAATATGTTTGGTAATAATGATGAATTCCAATCATTAATTGATAATGTTAAATCTCATGGTGATTATTATTTAGTTGCAGCAGATTTCGAAAGTTATTTAGAATCTCAACATGCAATTGATTTAGAATTTAAAAAGAAAGAAGAATGGTGTAAGAAATCTATTTTAAGTGTTGCCAATATGGGATTCTTTTCATCTGATAGATGTATTGAAGAATATGCTGAAAATATTTGGAATATTGAACCAGTTAATGAAAGAGTTTAAAAATGTTGATCCATTTTTTTTTAATTCTTTTATCTTGTTTTTATTGTTTGTTGTTTGTTTGATGCAGTTTACGAATTTGTGTGATATTTTTTTTTATTTATTTATTTTTAAAAACATTTTCGTATCGCATCCTATTTTTTATTTTTACATATTATTATTTATATATCTAGATATATATACCATACTATATATACTATTTGATTAATTTGAGTTTCTTCCTTTATTATAACTTAAGAGAGCAACACCACAAAAAAGAATATCGGGCGGTGCAAAAATTAATTACTTAATTTGTAGATTTTTGTTTGTTTACATTTTTTTCTCTCTTTTGTTTTTGTTTATGTTTTTCTTTGATCTTGGAATCATTCATTTAATTGATTTGTTCTTCTTATTCCTTATTCCTTATTTTATTTGCTATTTTTTTTTATTTTTTATTAATAACCTAACCACCAAGATGTCTTCTCATTATAGTGTTAGTGTTAAACCAACTAAATTAGTAGATAATTCTACTTCTACTCTTCAAATTACTGAATCGACAGTTTCATTTGATAAACCATGGTGTGGAAATGCTTTATTTACATTTGACCAATTTAACTCTAATCACTCATCTTCTTCACTTGATTTAATTCCATCATCTATTGATGATTTCCAAGATTTAATGTTATTAAATTTAAGTGAAAGAAACAATCTTGTTATGAATACAAAAGATTTAATTCAATTTAAAAAATCTTCATTAAAAATTGATTCTATTATAAATCAAATTTTTCAAAATATTACTGGTAATAAAGGTTTTATACCTTTTTTAAACTTTAAAAAAATTATTAATGGTAATAATAATTTAAAAAATTCAAGTAATAAATCAACTAATAATGGTGATTTTGCTATAACAATTTCAATTTTTGAAATTTTTGGTGATCAAGTTAAAGATCTTTTAACTTTTAATTTAGTTAACTTAGTTTCTGTTGATTCTAAATCTAATAAAATTGAACCTTTAAATATCTCTCAACATTATGTTAGACATTCTGATGAAGCAATTCAATTAATTAATAAAGGTTTAATGAATAGAGATTCAAGTATTTCATCAAGATCTTTTAATTCATCATGTTTTATTTATATTAATATTTTCCATAAAAATCAAAATGGTAATGGTTATATTAAAAAAAGATTATCAATTGTTGATTTAGCAACTTTAAAAATTGATAATGAATTAAATAGTATTGAAAAAAATACAAATTTACAACTTAAAAAAAATTTAGAATTATTATCAAATAATCAATTAACTATTTCATCAATTAGATCATTTAAATTATCAAAATTATTATTTTATGATTATTTAAATTCTAAACAATTTATTTCAATTATATTTAATTTAGATTTATCTAATGATTGTAAACCAATTTCAAGCTTTATGAATGCATTAAGTAAGACTAAAGTTACTGTTGTTAAACCATTATTAGCTAATTCAACATCAACAACATCAGCTCCATCTTTATCTAAAAAGAGAACTTTAGATGTTATGGATAGACTTACACTTCATGTTCCAAAGAAAAGGTTACAACGTATTTCATCAAGAGATGTTGCATCACGTACATCATCTTCATCTTCATCGCCTAATAATATTATTCCAAAAAGATCAGTTTCTATGCCAATTAGATCTTCAACTTTTAATCAATATACTGAACAAATTTCAAAATTAAATACTATGGTTGAAACTCTTAAAACTGAATTAGATATTAGTCATTCCAAAGAATCTGAATTAACTTCAAGATATTCAGAATTAGGTGAATCATTTGATTCATTAAAGGATAACTTTTCTGTTATTGAATTAAGAGAATCTGAATTAAATATTAAATTTAGTGAATTATCTAAAACTAATGATGAATTGAATTCTAAAATTGATTCCCAAAATTTAAATGAAATTCAATTAGACAAAACTATTAATGAATTAACCAATATTAATGAAACTATAAAGAAAGATTTAAATAGTAAAACGAATGAATTACAAAATAATGATAAATCTATTGAATCTTTAAAAATTGAAATTGAACAATATTCAAATAAACAAAAAGAACTTGAAATAACAATTAATAAATTATCTAAATCAATTGAAGATTTAAATAATAATAATTCAACAAAGGAAAAGGAAATTAATTCATTAAATGATAAAATATCTGAATTAGTTAAATCAAATTCAACTACTAAAAATGAATTTGAAAAAGTTTCAGAAAAAGCTTCAGCTTTAGCTAAAAAGCTTGAAGAATTAGCTAAAGAAAATGGTAATCTTATGACTGAAATTGAAGATAGAAAACATAATGAATTAGAATTAGAATGTCAATTAGCTGATTTAGCAAAATCATTACAAACAAGTATCGGCAAAGAAAGTTCAGTTGTTGATGAACATAAAGAATTATCTCAACAAATTAATGAGTATAAAGATAAATTATTAAAATTAGAAAACAATTATTCTTTAAAGATTAAAGAAAATGAGATTAAAGTTAATAATTCAAATTTAGAATTATCATCAATTAACGAAAAATATCTTAATTTAAATACTGAATTTAGTAATATTTCAAATGAATTAAATTCTAAAAATAAAGAAATCAATGAATTAAAAGAATCTATTAAATCATTAAAAGAAATTGAAAATCAATTAAAAGATGAAAAATCTAAAAATTCAGATTCAATTAATAAAAATAAAAATTTAGAAATGTCAATTAAATCATTAAGATTAAATAATTTAAAACTAGATGAAGAAGTTAAATCACTTTCTAAAAAATTAAAAGAAGCTAATAATAATAAATCAAGAGAAAATTCAATTCCACCTTTAATTAATAATAATCTTACACCATCAACAAATATACCAGTTCCAATTCCAATTCCAACATCAAATGGATTTCAAATTTTTCAAGATAAAGTATCGGCTTCAGGTACACAGAAAAAATCGCCATCTAAAGATCAAGAAGTTATTATGATTAACGAAGATGAACCACGTAGTAAAGCGCCAAAGAATAGATCACCATCAAAGACACCAAAGACAAAAGCTAATAAAAAATTAGCAAAGTCAACAGCAAACAATAATACACCAATTGTTTCAAATGATTTTATTCCAGGTGATCCATTTGTTGACAATTCTTCAAGAAAGGAAAATAATGTTCAACAACAACTTGGCTCAAATTCAGGTACACCAAATTTAAGATATTCACCTATGAAAATGAGTAATAAATCTTCATTAAATGTTTTAACATCATCACCAGTTCGTGAAGATACTCAATTAATTAAACCTACAAAATCTGCAAGTACTTCACCAAGAAAAGGTAGAAAGAAGTTAAGAAGAAATATTTCACCAAGTGAAGGATCTGATGATGATTATTAATTTATTTTTTAATTTAGTGTTTTGTGCTTTTTTTTGTAGTATAATTTATATAATATTAAATTTTTTATTTTTCTTTTATATATTATATAATATCATATAGTAATTTACATATATTTTTTTTTGTTCTTTATGTGAGTTTGTGTGCGTATGTATAAATATATTTATGTCATAATTGATTTTTTTGTTTTTGAATGTAGAAATAATTGAAAGGAAAATTTTATAAAGTTCTTTCATCACTCATATATCTAACAATTGAACCAGTACCAGTAATAGCAATAGTTTTATCAAACCAAGCTAACAAACTACCACCTTGCTTTTGACCTTCTTTAAGTTTCATACATCCATAAATAAATTTAACTAAAGTATCTAATTCATCTTGATTTAATGATTTTAAAATATTATCAATTTCAGATTGTGAAACACTTGATAATAATTCTAAAACAACGATTAAGAAACCAGTTTTAATTTCATCACTTGATCCATATGGACTATTAACTATTGCTTCTTTTAATCCTTCTTTTGATAAACCTTTTGAAATATATGATCTGATTGATGTTGTTATGTTTTGTAAATCAGTTGAATTTAATGATGGATAATTTAATGGATCTTTTACAAATTGATATTCTGGATCATATTGATCAATGTCTATTCTTCTCCAATCATCCATTGTTCTGTATTTGATTGATTGATTTATTAATTAATTGATTAAATTCTAATTACATAGAAAGGGTTAATATTAATATATTAGAAAGCCGATTGACATTCTAGTTTGTTAACAGATTTCTTTCTTTCCATCTCCTGAAAATTATTAGCCACAGTTTACAATTTATCAGCCACATATACTTTGGTTCACCAGCCACATACACAAACGTCGGCGACGCAAATAAATCCCCACGTTTATAGTCGCTAATACTTTTTCTGGGGAAATAGTTTTGACATCATGTCATGTCTTTAATAATTTATATATACTTTCTTTTTTTTTTCTTTTCTTGTAGTTTTATATAGAATTTATATAAAAATAATAGAAAGTATACCATGTCTATTGTGCGATATGGTACTGGGAATACATCCCTTGACAGTTTTTCAGAAACTGATGATAGATCAATTGTTCTGTATGTATCAACAAAAAAAGATTTATGTCCAAAATCAAAGATATAAAGGATATTATTCTACTATTTTTGTTTATTTGATTATTTACTAACTTTTTACTTAAATAGTCGAAATGAAAATCAAAAATCAATAGTATTATATAATAGAGACAAAAATGCTATTGAAGTTGTTGATTCTGAATTTTATTATGGTGATGATTCTGAACATCTCGGGAATAATTCAAGTGATAATATTAATAATTCTAATGATACTAATAACAACAGCAACAATAGTAATAATAGCAAACATAACAAAGATATTTATATTTGTCCTAGATGTGGATATACGGAAAGTAACAATAAGAATGACAATGAATTTATAAGTAATGATTATTTTAAAGTTTTAGCTAATTCAGAGTATGGAAATAAAGGTCAAGAAATTTTATTACAAGAAATTAAACAAAGAAGAAGACAATTATTTAAAGACAATAATAAAAAACAGAATTTATCATTGAAATATGATTCAATAAGTGATTCCAATAATGATGAATTAATCGAAGATAATATAACTGAAGAAGAAGATAATTTATTTGGAGATTTACCTCCAAATCTATTTACTCAAGGTTATTTTAGAAAATTCTTTATTAATTTAAAAGTTTTAGGTAATGGATCAAATGGTAAAGTATTAAAAGTTGAGCATGTATTACATGATTTACCATTAGGTGTATTTGCATTGAAGAAAATTGCAATTGGTAATAATTTATCAAATTTAAGTAATGTATTAAATGAAGTTAAATTATTATATCAATTAACTGAATCAACAAATGTTTTAAGTAATGATATTAATATAAGAGAAAGAAGAAAATCTACTAATTCAATAATGGAAAATGGTATAAATAATTTAATTAAATATAATCATGTTTGGTTAGAAACTGATCAAGTTACAGTTTATGGACCAACAGTTCCATGTGTATTTATTCTTTTTGAATATTGTGCAGGTGGTACAGTTGAACAATTAGTTGATGATTTAATGAATCCAATAATTGATGTTCATGAAGAAAAATTATTTAGAAGATTGAAAAAGAAAAGTGGTCAATTTGGAAATTGGAATCTTTCCAAGACAAAAAGATATTTAAATAATTATGAAATTTTAAAAATTTTTAAAGATATTGTATCAGGTGTTGGCTATTTACATAAATTACATATTTTACATCGTGATTTAAAACCTTCAAATTGTCTTTTTAAACAAGAATATACAAAAGAATTAAAATATGATAATCCAATCCAATCAATTGAAGAATTTGAAAAGATTCCAACAGTTGTTGTATCAGATTTTGGTGAAGGTGTAATGGAAGGTGTTAAAAGAAATTCAACAGGTGCAACAGGTACAATTGAATTTTTAGCCCCAGAATTATTTGATCGTAAAGTTCAATTTAGTTATAAATCAGATATTTATTCATTAGGTATGATATTATATTATTTATGTTTTGGTAAATTACCATATTCATCAGGATCTGCAAATATAATTGAAAATGAAATTATTAATAAAGGATCAAATTTATTTAATGATATGGAATTAATAAGAAATGATGGATTATTAAATGAATGGATCGAGTTAATTATACAAATGACAGATCCAATTCCTGATAATAGACCTGATTGTGATGAAGTCATAATTGTTTTAGATGATATATTATTATCATTATCTAAAAATATTATTGAATCTGAAGATTTAAATAATGAAAATGGTAATAAAAACATACAATTATTTGAAGATAATTATAATATTATTTTATTATCAATTGGATACCTTATTGGTTCAATTTCATATTATAAATTTAATTATTCTAATTATAATAATTCAAATTTATTAAATATTTTCTTACTTGGTTGTTTAACATTTTCTAAAAAAGAATATAAATTATTCATTATAATTGGTTTAATTTTAAATATACTTTTTAGTTTAGTTTTTAGTTATAGTTTTTGATTAATTAAATATATTTATAAAAATACACACGCACATTTATACAAAAGAATTGGTTTAAATTTAATAATATACAATAAAACGTTTTCTAACATTGACATCCAGCTGAACTGATATTAAATGAAGATAAATCTACAAGATTAACACCACCATTTTTCTTCCTTTTTCTATCTAAAACATCACCCTCTTCATCACTTATATCAATAAATAAATCATCACTTAAATTATCAATAACATCTTGAAAAATTTCATTAATACCTTTACCATCTTTACAACTTGTTGTAAAATAACTTAACTTATTAGTTGCTAAAAATGTATCAATTTGATCTTGAAATTTACAAATATTATTATTTGGATCTAATAAATCTGATTTATTACCAATTAATAAAATTCTTAATGGCATTCTATATTCTTCATTATTTGACATATCATTAATATACATTTTTAATTCATTTATCCAATATTCAGCTTTTTGAAAACTTGTTAAATCAGTTATATCAAACACAACCATTGCTATTTGTGAATTACGATAATACATTGGTGTTAATGATTTATAACGTTCTTGACCTGCTGTATCCCATATTTGAAAATTTATCTGTTTAACTTTTTTATTATTATTATCATTATTATCATTATCTTCGTTAACATCATCGTCATTAACAAATATTTTTTTTGTTATAAAAGCTGCACCAATAGTACTTTCTTTATTTTTATCAAACGAATTATTATTAAATCTTTGAACTAATGAAGATTTACCAACTGCTGACTCTCCAAGTAATACTAATTTTAAATCTGCAACTTTATCAGGTTGTAAAGGTGTAATTGTGCTATGTAAGGATAAAACTGATGGTTGATGTATAATTCTACGTTCCTGTGGCATTATTGTTGATATGATATACTATTATTATTACTGTTAAATACAGCAAAAAAGGAAAACCCTTTATTATTATTACAACTTTTGACAGCCTTCTTATTTTCTTCTTTTCTTTCCTTTTTTATTGATAAGCACAAAAACGCGGCGGCGGCGGTGATTATTGTTTTGGTTTGCCTGCTTTTTATTTGATTAGATTACGGATTTCTTTTATTATATCTACTACTATACTACTCTACTATCTACTACACAATACACAATACACAATACACAACACGATTCCGTTACAATGGAATTAGAACTTCGTGATTTTGAAATTAAACCCTCTGAGGGAATTGGATTTATAAGTGAGTATATTTTTAGATAAAAGATTCGTGTGGAGACTGCTGCTGCTGCCTTTGTCTTCAACACATTATTATATCTATTGCAAATTTAACAAATTACTAACTAAATAAACATACAGAACTTGGAACTTCGTTGTTTCAAACTATGAAATTATTACAATCAAATGGAATAAATAGGACTAGATTTATTTATGCAGAAAATCAACCTAAATCATTACCAATAACAATTGAATTAATTAATCTTGAAATTACACTTATATTTGAACCAATTTGTCAAAGATTAATTTTAATTCAAGTTAATAATTGGAAAAAATGTAATTATATTTATCAAAGAAATTTAGTTAATGATAATCAAACTAAAATACCAAATTTTAAATCAATTTATAATAAATTTTTTGGTCCAACATATCCCGGTGAATTTAAAGAAGATATAAATAGTTATCTTTTATCTTATCCTGGAATATGTTTTAAATTTGAAATTCCTTCAGGTTTATCAAAAAAATTATCTTCTAATAAATCAACACCAGATATGTTAATTCCAATAATTGATAATTACCAAAATTCAAATATTAATTGTACATCATTTATGATTTTTAAAGGTGAATCTTTAAACATTGCATTAGAAAATATAAATTATTTAAGATCATTATCATCTGTAGATTATATTGAAGATCGTACTCCTCAAGATTCAAAATTTATTAATTGGCTTAAAAAATCAATAAATACAGAAATATCAAATATAATTATCGACTATTGTGAAATTTCAATACCTTTAGGTATTATAGTAGTTCATTTTTTAAAACATCCAAGAGATGTTAAAACTTTTACAATATATATTGGCAATACTACAATGCAAGATATCATTACAGCTTTAGGACCACCAGATGAAACATTTAATAAAACAATTGATTCTAAAATTTTAATTCATAGAAATAGTAGTACAGATGAAAACAACAACAACAATACAAATAATAATATGAAAGTTAAAATACATAATTATTTTTGTTATGGATTTGATATTGTTTATGAGCTTGAAAATCCAGACAATGACGATTTAGATAAATCATTATTAGGAAGTCCAATTGTATCAAAGATAATATGTCATAATAATTTAATTAATTCCTTAGAATTTCTTAAATATGAAAGACTTTTAATTATCTTTAAAATATTTGATTCAGATCTTATTAAATCAATTAAAAACATAAATGACAAATCTATAATTAATACAACTAAGTTTGAAAAATTTGATTTATTTGATATTACATCAGATGCACTTGGTACACATCCTACAGATCGTTCAAATTATCTTTCAAATACAAGTATTTACCAACAAGATTTTGAATTAGATACTAATAGAAAACCAATGTTTTTAAATAGACAAGATTATGAATTAAGTATTGATTCGATTTCAAATGAAAGTCATGGAAATGATATAAATTCAAATTCATCAACAAGAGGTAAAAGTTCATGTAATAATTTTGAAGTCATTGATTTTGAGGATGAATTAATAACGGAACCACCTTCGTCATCATCAGCAACATCATTGGAAGGTGATCATAGTCCAATTACATCCAATTCATCAACAGATTCTGTAATTGACAAACAAATTTCTTGGGGTTTAAGTAAACTTCAAGCTCATGAACGTTGTGTTTTTGAAATAATGATTTCTGATAATTCTATAAGTTCTATTACTTTATTTTAATTTTTTTTCTTTTTAATGCTTTGCTATATTATTACATTTACATACATACTTATTTATTTTTGATTTTAACTGATTTACTGTTAATACTGGAAAACACACAAAAAAAATCAATTCAAAATACTAGAGGTTTAGTATTTTTTTATTATTATTATGACAAAACAAAAATTCTTTCTTTAATTTTGTAAACTATTATAATCATTACTATTTGTAATATCCTTGAATAAAACTCTTTATTAAAAAGAATATATAAGTTCTATAAATCAATAATAGTTATTCATAATAATACAAAAATCTATCAAATTGCGCCACACACCAGCCTCACCATACAAATAATAAGATAAAAAAAATATCACCAAAATATGACGAGGGAGACATTTTTGATTTAATTTGTAATGTAAGTTTGTGGGTTAAAATAAAATATTTAATCATTAATATTAAAAATCATAATCAAATATAATTAATAATCTAACAATATTTGTTAGTTCAGTATAGTATATTATTTATAAACTTTTTTTTGAATTGATTTCAATTTATCTTTATTCATTTATCATAAATACGAAATTTTTGCAACTAAGAAAGATAAGATTGGATTTTTTTATTATTACTATTATAAATACTACAAATGAATAGTAATAATAGTCAAGTACCAACTTATCCAGTTGGTCATAAATCTGTTCCTGGGGGAAATAGAGTTAATAATAATAATAATAATAATAATAACATGAATGGTGCGGTTAATGTTGGTGTTCGTGTTAATTCAGGTCAACAAGTTAATAGTCCAACAACAACTGGTGTAGCTGTTAATGGTGGTGGGAATACTGGTCAACAAGTAAATCGTCCAATTCCATCCCAACAGCAGCAGCAACAACAGCAACAACAACAACAACAACAACAACAACAACAACAACAGCAACAGCAACAGCAACAACGTCAACAACAACCACAACAACAAAACCAACAACACCCTCCTCAACAAAACCACCCTCATCAATTAACACAACAGCAGTTAAGTAGATTAACTCCACAACAACTTCAACAACTTGAACAACAACAGCATCAGCGACAGAATCTTCAAAATGGTAATATTCAACAACAATTAAGAAATATGACACCACAACAACAACAAATGTATATTCAACAACAAAGATTACAACAATCAGGTATGACACCAGAGCAATATGAAAAATATAAACAATTAACACCAGAACAAAGAAAAATTTATATGATGCAACAATATCGTAAAAAAGCGAAATTTTATCCATATCCTGAAAGTAATGAAGAATTATTAAAGAAATTTCATGATGTTCCAGCTTCATTAGAATTTCATATTCATGAAAGTCATTATAGATTTGGTAATCAAGATTCTGTAATACCTAAAAATTCAACTATTGTTAAACAATTTTTAGAATATGTTGCCAAAGGTGAAATTCCTGAAGCATTTGTTGAAGTAATTAGAGATGGTGGTATAAAATTATATGATGGTAATTTAATTTTAAAAGTTTTAGATCATAGATTTGCTAATGCAGCAGTACCAGCAGTACCATCAAGAACTCCTCAACAACCACAACAACCACAACCAGCTCCATCTTCATCATCTAGTTCTAGTCCTCCTTCATCATCTGATAGTCAAAAAGATAATAATTCAACATCAGCAACAGGTAATGCAAGTGTAATATCTGATAATAATATTAAAAAAAATCAACCAAAAGAATATAGAACAATTTTAAGATCAACCCAATTATCTCAATATGATGATTTATCACATCAAGCTGATTATCAACAATTTTTAGATAATTTTGCTGTAACATTTGAAAGTGAACTTTTAACAGCAACAAATCGTAATGTTAATTTACAACCAACATTTAATCCATTTTTAGTTGATGAAAGTATAAGACCAAAAGATGAAATTATAGTTCCAAAATATGATGAAGAGACAAATAAAGTATTATTTCAATATAGAGATGATTCAAGAGGTTCAGATATTAATGTTGAAACTTATAAATATAGAAAACTTCATGAAGATTTACCACATAATGATTCACAATATGAACGAATTATGAATATTTTATCAACTAAATATAGTAATAATTCAAATATTAATAATGAAATTAATAATGAAAATGAATCAGGAGGTCAATTCCAAAGATTAAGAATTATTGAAATGTGGAGAAGGAAATTTGATAATTTAAATAAACAAGCTGGATTAGGTAATAATATGAATCAAGGTAGTTCATTTGATTTTTCAACAGCAAGTGGTTTAAATAATAATGGTAATGGTAATAATGGTAATATGATGAATACAACATTAATGAATAATAATGCAACAATGAATAATCCAAGTGCAATGGGTGTTACTCAACAAGAAAGAGCTATTATTAAAAAGGAAAAAATGGTTAATCAAAGACAAAAGGAGACTATGGCAGCTGCAGTTGCTGCACAATTTCCAAATTCTAAACTTGATAATAATAGTATGATAGGTAATAATAATAATGGTAATGGTGATTTAAGTGATAAAAAACCTGCAAGAAAAGCACGTAAACCAACAAAGAAACAACTTGCAGCAGCAGCAGCAGCGGCAGCAGCAGCTGCACAAAATAATGTTGGAACACCAATAACAAACAATACACCAAGTACACATGTTGGAGTTGCAGGTAAAACAATTCCAGGCCATTCAAATATTAGTGGTAAAACATTACCTGGAGCATTAGAAGAACCACCAAAGAAAAAAAGAGCTTCTTATAAGAAGAAAAAAGTTGATCCAGCACCAACAATTTAATTAATTAATCGAACAATAAAAACATGTATATTATTATTATTATTTTAATACTTAAATTATGTAATATAATAAATCAAAGAAAAAAAATTAAAAAAAAAATTTAAAACTTAAAAAAATGGTCAAAAAGAAAAAAAAAAAATAGATCAAAAAACGTAAATAACATACCCTATAATACAGTAAGTAGTAGTAGTAACAAATATAAAAACAAAAAGGTTATTTTTAATTAACACAATATTTTAAAATTTTATAAGTATAATCTCTATCATTTTCATCAAATATCCAAATACCAAAAGTTTCATTATTAAGAGTTTTAACAATGATTAAATCCCCATTCTGTTCCACTATAATACCAAATTGTTCATCATCATCGTTTTCATTTCCATCAAGTAATAAATTCTTATCATTAATTAATCCAATTGAAAAATTCAAAGGTTTAATTCTATTCAATAAAATCAAACCAAATGAATAAAATTTATCATCATTAAGAATTAAATTTATTGGGACTTTCTTCTCTGGTGTATTGATTAAACTTGAATTACGTGAGTAAATACATAAAGGACCTTGATAATCTGATTTAATCCAATCGTTTTTATTTGTATCGAATTTATAAATTACTGAGTATGAATTTAAGTGTAATAATTGGTTGATTAATGGATCATATTTTGCAATTACATTGAATGTTAATGCTTTTTTATAGATTTCAGAAGTTTCAACTTGAGTTTCTGTAGACATTGTTGGTTGTTTAATTGTTATTTATATAAAGTTAATAAACAAAAGTCAAAGAGAAGGAAAGAAGAGATAAAAGTTTCGTATATTTTATTCATTTGTTGGGATTTTTCTCCGTCAAAAAAAGTTGTCGAAACGTCGATAGACTTAGAAATTGTTGTGATTTGTGAGATTAAATGTCGTGATTATGAAAAAGGCGTTCAAGTACATATTTACAGCAACAGTTAGTGTTTATAAAATATGAGTTAAATTATTTTCTTGGTGCATATATATAGAAATACATTAATACAAAAGTAAAAAAAGCTAGTTTTTTATTTGATTAAAGAAGAGAAGTAAAAAAAAATGAAAATGAAAAAAGAATCGTTTATTATTATTTATTAAGTTGTGTGTTTTTTTTAAATTAAATTCCTTATTCTAAACCTTCTAATTCAGATAAAACGTTTTCAGATGAAGTAATAGTAATTGGAGTACTATCAGGTTCAACAAATGATTTAATAATTTCACCTTCATTATCAACGGCTAAAGCATATCTCTTTGATCTAGCATTACCAAAGAAAGCAGTTGCATCGAATAAACAACCTAATTCCATTGTGAATTGACCAGTTGGATCAGCAAAGAATTCAATATTTGAATTTTGAGTTTTAAAAGAATCTTTCCAAGCATTCATTACAAATACATCATTGACAGAGATAACAATAATCTTTGAAAAACCTTTTGATACGAATTTTGAATAATTTTGAATATAACTTGGAATATATTTTTCAGAACAAGCACCGGAAAAAGCACCTGGAACACCTAAAATGATTGCATTATTACCATTTAATTCTTTAATTAAATCAATTTTACTACCTGGATTTTTTTCAAATAATGGAGTTGCCCTTGGTAAAGCAGAAGCAATAGATCTAACGAATCTTGTTTTGGAAGTTAATTGAGAAGTTAATTTAAACATAATGGAATTGAGTGGTTGTAGTAATTGAATTGAATAAAAAGAAGGCAAAAAGAAAGAAAGACAAAAAGAAAGAGAAAACAGCAGTTAAATTAATCAAATTATCCATGATTCCAAAAACGGCTGAATGATAAAGAAGTCATCCATTTCTCACTTCTCGAATATTAAACGAAACACCGAGAATTATATCCGATTACGCAATGTTTAGAGCTTTTTTGTTTGCTTTAATTGGCTTTGGTTTATAATTGTCTATGTCTATATCTACATGTTTAGTATTCGACATCTTTTAATAAGCACACTAAGAAATGGATTAAATAACAATAAATTATATATCAAAAGATTCTTTGGTTCAGAAATTGAAAAACTCCGACCAAAAATAATTGAAAATGTTGAAAATAAATTAACAATTGAAAACATTAAAAGAATAATTAAGTTCCCAACAAAATTAATTGAAATTTCATATTCAAGATCAAGTGGACCTGGTGGTCAAAAGGTCAATAAAGTTTCAAGTAAAGTTACTTTAAAGATTTCCAAGAAAAATTTAAATAAATTAAATGGGATTTTATTTGATGAATATTTATTTGATTTATTTATTAAGAATATTTTAAAATTTCCATATTATCATTCACAATCTGAAAATATTATAATTCAAAGTGATTTAAATCGTGAACAAAATAAGAATTTAATTGATGTTATTGAAAAATTAATTAAAAATTTTAAAATTACAAGTGAATATGAAAAAATTTTAAATTATAATCAATTTAAAATTGATAAAACAAATGAAAAATGGAAACAAATTAATGTTAAAAGTAATTTAAAAAGATTAAATGATAAAACATTTAATAAATTAAAAAAAAGTTTAAGAAATAAACCTATTTATGACTAACTAACTTATTTATTACGCATACTTACACCTATTGAGATTTCCAAATATCTTGTAAACCAACCAATGAAGTTATTACACCACTTAAACCAACAATACCATTATTAACTTTAATTAAACCTAAACCATTTGAAGCAATTATTAAATCTAATAAATTCTTTATCAATTCACGTTTTGTTAATTTAATTGATAATTTATTTTTATTTAATAAATCATCTTGTTCATCTTTATTATTATCTAATGGATCTTTTTCATTTTCATTATTACTACCTTCTTTTAATTTAATTAATTCATTTGATTTATTATATTGAATTTTTAAATTTTTAAGATTATTTAATATACCAAAACTTAAACCTAAAAACCAAAATAATGAGCAAATTTGATCAATTTTTAAAATTAATTTACCATGTTTATTTTTTAATAAACCTAATTGTTTAATCCATTGAATTGAATCAAATGAGAAATAAATTGAATAATTTAAAATTTCTAATAATTTTAAAAATTTAAATTTATCGTCAACTAATTCATTATTATATAATTTAATAAATTGTTTTGCAAATGTTATATTTTTAAAAAATCTTAAAGGTTTTCTACTTAAATTAACTAATGATTGTAAATTTAAAAGTAATTGAAGTGAATTAATTGAAATATTTGTATGTTTAACTAAATGATAATTCACTAATCTAATTAAATATTGAATTAATCTTAATGATTTTTCTCTACCATTTGAAGTATCTAAAAATTTAACAAGTTTATTAAATGTTGGATGTTCAATTATTGAATCCATTTTTAAAATTTTAATTCATTTATCTTTGAGAGAGAGAGAGAGAGAGAGAGAGAGAAATTGTGATTTATTTTAATATAATTATAATTTTGTTAGCTAATAAAAAGGGATAGTAAATAATGATATAATAAATTTAAGAGATATAGATTGCTTTAAATAGAAAGAACACCACTTTTTAATTAAGTGGGGAAATTTGTAATTAATTAGGCTATTTTCACATTCTCTAAATTGTTTTATTTTATGGGGGGTTTTTTTTTTTTGGGGGGGGGGTGTGGATTGACTGGTGTGAGGTGTGTGTATGTATGTATATTATGGCTGTGTTGGTGGTGGAGGTGGTGGTTTATTTGTATTAGATGGAGGTGGAGGAGGAGGTGGTCTATTGGTATGAGAAGGTGGAGGAGGAGGTGGTTTATTAGGTGGAGGTGGTGGTGGTGCACCTGCCGATGATGCCGACATTGGTGGCGGTGTTGATGATGCTAAATTTATTGAATTATTACTATTATTACCTAGACTCAATCCAAGTGGTAATTTTAATGATTGTGGTGGTGGTGGTGGGGATACTATACTATTATTATAATTATTATTATTAGTATTTGGAATTGCAGGTAAATTGATTTTTTGTCTTTTATTTTCAAATGGATTTCTTGAAGTATTATATGAATTATTACTATTACTACTACTATTTGTTGGAGGTAATGGTAAAAATCTCTTTCTTGATGTATCAATACTATCAATCATTTGATCAATTTCTATATCAATTGAATCTGTTAATCTATTATTGTTATTGCTATTATTAAATCTATTATTATTACTATTCTTATTTCTACAATCCCTATCAATATGACCTTGCATACCACATATTCTACAAACAATAATTCTTTTTCTTTGCTGTTGTTGTTGAATTAATGGACAATGATTCTTTTTATGACCTCTTTCACCACAATTAATACATAATCTTTCTTCTTCTGTTCTTAATGTACCATTTAAAATTGCCAATTGTTTTAATTGTTCTCTTTTAAAATCAAATTGACCCATTGGTGTATTAATTGCATCATCAATAACTTGTTGACATAATTTAATTGCTTTATTTAAACTTTCTTGAGATTCTGAAATAATTAAACAATGTAATTCTTGATTTAATGATAAATCTGATGGTAATGAATTTCCCGTATTAATATTTTTACCTTCTTTAACTGATCCTTTACCTCTAATTGCAATTTTGGCACCACTTTTTTCTTGCATTGATCTTAATGTATTACCTCTTGGTCCTAATAATAATCCAATAAAATTAATATCAGGATATTTTTTAATTGGTATAAATAATTTTTCTTGTAATTTAATAATTTTTTTCTTAAAATTAAATGGTGGTTTATAATTTGGTATTAATTCAATACAATTTAAAACTAATTTATTTCTTTCATCATCTAATTTATTAATATATCTATTTAATCTTGAATTAATTCTTTTACCTTCTTGATCATAAATTGGTGCTGGTGAAGGTGATCTTAAATGATCAGGTGGAATAATTAATGATTCATTATTTGATTTTAAAATACTTGTAATTTCTTCAATTCTTAATAATAATGATAAATTATCAATTTGTTCATTTGTTAATGCTTTATTAAGTTTTGTTGAAAATTCTTTTTTATTAAAAGTTATAATTTCATTTGGTTCACCTGACCATCTTGAAGGTCTTGGAGTTCTACTTCTACCTCTTAATTCTTGCAATAATTCAGACATTATAATGTGGGTTATTAGCGGTAGTTAATTGAAGTATATTGAATGATCAGAGAGAAAGGGCAAGGCAATAAAAGTACATGAATTTATTATTAAAAAAAATTTATCTATAAAATTTAGTGGTGTAAAGATTTGTTGCTAATTCTTTAAAAAATTCAAAAAAAGTGGAGATTTATTTTACCCTTTTTTCCTTTTTCTAACATGTTATCTTTATTATTATCACTATATTATTTCATATATACACCATTCAAAAGATGCCAACGCCATTGATTTCACGTAAAGGTGGTCCAAATAAATGTTTTTCTGATTTTCAAAAATTAGTTGAATGTGTAACAAATGCTAATACAGAAGATAATTCAGTTTGTGATTTATATAGACATGATTATATGGAATGTAAAAGGCATAAAATTGAACATTATAAAATGTTTTTAATTAAAGAACATTTAAAAGAATTACAAGAAAAGGAAACTGATAATAATACCGAATCAAAATTAGATAATATTGGTGCACCTTATCTTACCGATAGAAATAATATAACTGCAAAGACTTTAGGATTAGTTGAGGGTAAAGATAAAAAAGTTTCATTTTACAGATATTAACAAATCGAAATCAAAGCGCTTATTTATTATTATTATAACTTTATTCTTATTTATCTATAATATATATATATAACAATTACATATAACATATATATCAAGTCAATCATAACATATCATATCAATTAAATTAACTAAAGAAAGACTTAATACCCCGCAATTAGACCAAACATCAAACACCTGACACCTCTAAATAAAAATATTTAATTAGACGCGTCGATAAATTGTTTTTGAACAAAATTTTTTCTCTTAGTTAACTAAAAGTTTCATTGTAATCTGTATTAGTATTCAACTCTTTTTGTCATATATATCTTTTTATCTATCTATCTACTACTACTAACAGCCATGTACAGAGGTAGAGGTAGAGGTGGAGGTTATCAAAACTCCTACAACAACAATAATAATAATAGCTTTGATAATAGACAACAATCAAGTCCTGTGATAATAGAAGTTCAAGGTTGGAAGAATGCAACTCAATCTGATTTTATAAATTTTATTTCAAGAAAATTTAAAATTATATTATCAAATCCACAAGTTAATCAAAATAATGGTGCATTAACTTGCTCAGTAAGATCAAAAAAAGATGCTGATTTCTTAGTAGCTAATAATGGTACAAGATTTGCAGGTGATGGTTTGAAATTTATTATTATTGATGATTCTGGAATGGGATCAACTAATAATAATGGTGCTGTTAATTCAACAATTGAAATTTTAAAAGCTTTTTTGAATAATAGATATAATCCTTCCATTAAACTTCTAGATTTAAGTAATTTATATCAAGATCAATTATTACTTTCAAATGGTTTATTAGCAACTCAAGGTACTTCATCAAAAATGCTTCCTGCTTTAATTAAGTTAGCTTCACAATTAAAATTAGAAATTGAATCAATTAATCTTGCAAATAATAATTTTGGTGGGGATATTTCACAAGGTAAAAATTTAATTGATTTAGGTTTATCTTTCCCAAATTTAAAAAATTTAGCTTTAACAAATAATAATATTTCTAAGATTGATTTTTTTGATAGAGTAAAAAATAGATTTAATAATTTACGTGAATTATTAATTAATGATAATCCAATATTAATGAATACACAAAATCCAAAGAGTATTCTTATTCAAGTTATTAAAATTTTCCCAAAATTAATTGTTTTAAATGGTGAAACTGTTAGAAATGAACAAAAATTAACTGAAATTTTAAAATTTCCAATACCAAAAAAACAAATGTTTTTTGAAAATGAAATGTTACAAGAAACTGCAACTAATTTTATATCAACTTTTATTAATATGTGGGATAATTCAAGATTAGATTTATTACAATTATATACGGATGAATCGCAATTTTCATTTCATTTTGATCCAACTCATATTGTTGAACAATCAACAACATCAACAACATCAACAACATCAACACCAAGTACACCAATGAATTCTGCATCAACTGCAATTTGGGGAAATTATAGAAATAGTGCCAGAAATTTAACAAAATTATCAGGTTTAAAAACTAAAATGTCAAAACTTTTTAAAGGTCAAATGGAAATTAGTAATGCATTTCAATCATTACCAGGTACAAGTCATGAACTTTTAAATCATCCAGAAAATTTCTCAATGGAAGTTTGGTCATTCCCAATTTTAAATGGTATGCAAATTTCATTACATGGTGAATTTAAAGAAACTTCACAACCACAAAAACCAGATCAACAACAACCAACTCAATCATATTCATATAATAATAAATATCGTAATAACAATAATAATAATAGTAATAACAATAAACCAAATGGTATATTAGAACCAAGATCATTTGATAGAAATTTTATTGTTGTTCCAGGCTCAAGTGGAAACTTTATTATTGCATCTGATATGTTAATAGTTAAAAGTCATGTAGGAAATAAAGCATTTATAGAGTCATCATCTTCATCAGCACCACCACCACCATCAAATACATTAACATTAACACCAACATCACAATCACAAATACCTTTAACACCATCACAACAACACCAATTAACAATTCCCCCAGAATTAGAAAATCAAATAAATCAAGAACAAAAAATGATTTTATTAAAGATAATAAATGAAACAAAGTTAAATTTTGAATTTGGTTATATGTTAGCAACTCAATCAAATTGGAATTATGAAGTTGCTTTACAATCTTTTCAAAATTCTAAAAATCAAATTCCACAACATGCTTATTTACCTTAAATAACTTTATATATAATAATTAATGTACTTTTAATAAACATTACTTAACATCCCCCCTTTTTTTTGAATTGTAGTTATTTTTCTTATTTCTAAAAAACTCTATATAAAAAAAACCTCTACTTAAAATATAAACTCTATACTCTATAAACCCTTACCCTATAAATGAAAATGATAGAACAAACACAAAAATAAATAAATAAAACAAAATAAAAGAATTGAAAAATAAAATGAATTTTCGTTGTTGAAATAAATAAAAAAATTAATGTTAGTTGTAAAAGCAAAAAAAAAAATTAAAGCAAGAATAAAGGAAAACCCCATAATTAAATATCAACCATTGATGTTAAACCATGACTACTAATTTCAGTGTCATTATCATCTCTTTCTTCTTCCTTTTCCTTTTCTTCCATTTCTTGTTTTTCTTTTTCTTTTTTAACATAACGTTCAATTAATGGAAGAATTACAACTGTGGTAATTCCTAAACAACAACAAAATGCAACAAGATAATAAAATCCATTTGTATCAGTATAATATGGGGCACTACCTGATGGGAAAACTTTTTGTTGAAATACAGTATATACAGATTGACTAATAACAATCATAACTGGATGTGTAAGAGTTCTAACATATGGTTCGTCATTACATGCAATATTACACCAACCTGCAATTAATGGTGAAAAACAACCATAAACTGAATACATTGTATAACCTGCCATTTGTATAGGAATTGAATGATTATTTGATGCAAGAAATGAACTTGCAATAATTAAAATAGTCGAAGCAAATAAACAGATTGGCCAAACTTTACCAAGTTTATCAGTTATAACACCTGCAATTAATGTAACAATTAAATTAATAGCTGAAATACTTGTTGGAATATTGTTAACTTTACTAACAGAAAATCCAACATCTTTTAAATATAATGAATAATATGTAATCATACTCATACCACATGTCAATGCCCAAAATGAACGTGTAATTGGAAAAATATAAAATTGCCATGATTTAAATACTTGTAAATATCTTTTAACACTAAATTTTAATTTTATAACAGATTCATTACCATCTTTTCTAAGAAATTGAACCATTGTCTCTTTTTCCTTTTTAGTAAGCCACCAACTTTTTGTTTCAGAATGTGGCATTTCTGGAATAGCTATAATACCCCAAATTGCTACAGGAATACCTAAAAGAAAATCAATAATAAATAACCATTGCCATGCACTTAAACCACCTTTACCATTCAAATTACTATAAACACCATTTTGAATATAACCTGAAGTTGCGTCACCAATAGTACCTGCAATCATAAAATAAGTATTACGACGCATTATTTCGGATCTTCTATATAAAGAACCAAGTATATAATAAATACAAGGTGTAGCTGCAGATTCACAAACACCAACTAAAAATCTAACAGCACAAATTTGAGGTGCAGTTTTACATTTAAAAAGCACTAAAACACAAATTGACCATAACATATCCATTATTGGAAGAAAGTATCTTGGATTAAAATGTGCTACAAACATAACCATTGGAACAGATGCAATAATTGTTCCAATATCAAACCATGTACTAAACCATGTTAAAGAATCATTACTTAAATGTAATTGAGTTTGCATTCCTGAATTAAAAGCATTTGTTATATTTGATTTATCAAGATACTTTAAATAATATGATAAACATGAATAAGAAAGAATAAAAAAATCTGTCTTTAAAACAATCCTTTTTTCTTCTTTTGTACTTTCAGGATGTACCCAAAAATGTATTTTCTTTTTAGGTTTTGATAAATCTTCCACATCAGAATCTTCTCCTTCTTCTTTAATATCATTTTTTGGATTATCATATAAATGTCTCCATTTCTCTCCAAGTACTTCTTCAAAATGAGGTTCTTTTACCTCTTCTTCTTCTTTATATTTGTGCGAGTGTTCTTGGTCTTCTTGTTCTTGTTTGATCTCTGATTTTTTTGAAATAGTAAACCAATCATTCCATTTTTGTTTAAATGAGAAGTCAATATGAAGTTCATTTTTTAAATCTTTCTTTATCGATATAAATCTTTTATTCCATCTATATATATATGCTTCTTCACTAGAGACCTCAACTTCATTAGAAGTTTGTCGCTCTTCTTTATCCTTCCTTAAAAATTTACTCATAACGAGATGCTATAAGATACGTGAACCCATAAAAAGAATCCAAAACTTTTTAAACTATCTGCAAAAAACAGATAGACAGAGTTCACTTTTTTTGTCTGTTTTGTTTCTTGAAAAGAGGAGGATCAATAAAGATAGCTAATTGTATATCAAAGTATATTTAATAAAAAAAGGATAACAGCACATATATAAATCAAAGTAGGGACCAAATATAGATCTCTGCTCTCTACATTCAAAAAAATAAAAAGCCTTAAAGATTAGAAAAAAAGGTGGTGCATTATAAAGTTAGAAAAGTGAGCCCGATTTTTCAATGTATAATTTAAAGTTTTTTTTTTTTTGATGATAATGTATTTTAATTAACTCATTAATGAAATAAATAACTTCTTGATTGATTTAATGGGTAGATATATTTATACCTATACTTCAGTTTAAAGTTTTGTTCTATTTACTTATCTAAATAACAATAATTGCTATACTAAGATGGTGCGAAAAGATTCAATTTTTTTATGATAACTAAATAAAGATCTAAAAAGTTATATTTATTTAATTGTAAACTATATATTTTATGTCTTAAAATGTTTCATTAAAATGCTGAATTGCATTATATGTAATTTTTATTAAATTTTAATGACTCATTTTAAACAAAATCTTGATGAAAAAGGGAACATTTCATAATTTTTTTTCTCAATTATTTTATTTCTTAAATAAAACAAGTTCCTGATATGATTTTAATCATTTGAAAACGGTTACAATAACTTTGGTATTGTTAAATTATGATGATCAACAATTGAAACCAAATTTAAGGGTTTAAATGTATAATAATGCCATTTTTTTAAAACCACGGCTGTGCAAAATCCCATTCGGACCACGAATATTTACTGAAAAATTCGGCTAAACAGGGTGTATGGTCGAGTGGTCTAAGACGTCAGCTTCAGGTGCTGGTCTCGCAAGAGGCGTGGGTTCGAACCCCACTGCACTCATGTTTTGAATATAATAAATTATATTTTTCAATGTTGTCGGCTAGTTTAATGTGTTTTGTGTTTTATTTTTTATTAATTGATACTTTGATTTTTGTTTTTTTACTATTCGCATCATTGGATAGCAAGAGAGATAGAAAATTAAATTTTATTAATAATAATAAAAAAAAAACAGAAAAAAAGATCTTTCGGATTTAATATCTCCATCAATCTCCATCAAAATTTCCCCATAAAATTTGAAAGATTTTTTGAAAGATGAAAAAAAAAACCGTGAGAAATTGAGTTATTTAGGATTTTTTAGGACGATTTCTTGTTGTTGTTGTTTTTTGTATTGTTTTATTTTTCATTTAATAATTGTTATTTCAAATAACTAGGATTCATTAAAATGTTTCCGATCTCCTGTGTTGAGTGTAGGAGAAAAAAAGTTAAATGTAATAAACTTTCCCCATGCAATAGATGTAGAGTGAAAGATATTAAATGCGAGTATCCGACCAAATTTAGATCAATCGCTGTGGAGAAATTAATGGATTCTACACCACCGACAATAAACCATGATAATAATAATAATAATAATAAAAATAATAACAATGATACAAGAGGTAGTTCAGTAGAATCTTCTGTTGTTAATTCTGCTACAGCTGAATCACCTGAAAATGGATATACTGGAGAACAAAGTAAAAAAAGAAGAATATCACTTAAATCTATATCCACTTCTGCATCACCACAAGAATATGTTGATACAGAAGACGATATTGAAAAACTTTTAAAAGAAAATGAATTATTAAGATTGAAACTTCGGGATTTAAAGACAAGGGTTAGAAATGCAAGATTTGATATTAATGAAGAAGAAAAAATTAATAATGAAATTACCGAAATTGAATCAAATAATACAAGTTCACAAAAAGATTTAGATAGAGAAGTTGAAATTGATGATAGATATTATGGACCAAGTTCAGATAAATATATGATGAATTTTGCTAATAATAATGATATAAAATTAACTGAATTTGATAATTTTATTAATGTTAAAAGACAAATTAGATTAAAAAGAGATTTGCCTTTATTAATTGATGATAATGATATTAAAATTAATGGAAATAAAAAATATAAACCATCAACTAGGAATAAATCAAAATCTGCAAAGAATATTAATTTAATAATTACAATTATAAAGAAGTTTTTCCATTTAAAAGTTCATTATTTAAATTATATGAATGGAGAACCAATAATAAATTTTTTAAAAAATTATAGTAAAATTAAAGAATGGTCAAATGATGACGATTTATTATTAGTTTTAATTATTTTAATTTCAAGTCTTAGATGTATTCCAAAGAATGATCCAATTTTTCAAAAATATAATTTACAATATGATAAAATTAGAACAAAATTATATAAACAATATAGAAATTTAAAAAATGGTATAGTAAGTGAATCAATAACAACTTTACAAGCATATGTTTTAGAATGTGAAGATTTATTTTTCAATGAACAAATTGAAAAATCTTGGAATATTTTATTTAAAATAGTTAGTTCAGCATATTCATTAGGTCTTCATGTTTATGATGAAAATATAGCAAATAGATTAATTTTAGAAGAAAGTAAAGAAAGTTATACATTTATTCAAAATGATCCAAAGACATCATTATGGTTTGTTATTAACTTTTTAAGTGCTGTAATGTGTTCTATTTTAGGTCGTCCTAATCCAGTAACATTTGCATTTCAACCATTATTAAGAAATTATGAAATTAGATTAAATTATAAAATCCAATTAAGTGAATTAATTAAAAAATCAACAAATGTATTAATTGAATCATATAAAGTTCAAATTGATCATGATCTTATAAATGAAATTGATGACGAATTTGTTAATGAAGCAATAATTTATGAAAAAATTCTTGATGCTTGTAAATCTGTTAGAACAAGCAGTAACTGGGATAAAACTAAACCAAGTCATATGGTTTTACCTGTTGATACACAACAAACAATGATTAAATCATTTAAATCACCAAAATTAGATAAATCTAAAAGAAATACATCTTCTTCTTCATTGTCATCAAAGATTAGAACATTAAGTCAATTAAATATTTCATCAATGTTAAATGATTGTCCATTAGATATTAATTTTACCATTTTAAGACCATGTCCAAGTACTGAAGAAGAATCATTTTGTTTATTAACAAAAGATTCCGATACAATTTGTGATTTAATTATTCTTTATGGAAATAGAGCAAAATTCCATCAACATTTTATGGCAAATTATAATACGTCATTAGAAGCATGTATTGATTCAGTTTTAAAAGTTTTAGAACATTCAATTGGAATAGTTAATGAATTAATAAATGGTGGATTTAATGAATCAAGATTTCATCAAATTTTCCCATTTGGCTTTACATTTCTTTATCAAACATTTGTGGTAATGTATATTTTAATGCATTTAGGTTTTAATAAATTAAATATGTATTATAATGAAATTTTATTAATGAAACAAAAATTAGTTCAATTATTTGAATTAGTTGGATTAAATTCATGGAGATCAAGATCAATTAGAATTATTCATTATATTAATGACATGTGTGAGAATTTTATTAACAAATACAATGCAGATAAAAAAATTAAAAAACGTGAAGGTAAAGTTAATAGTAATACAATTACAAATAATAATAATAATAATAATAATAATTTAACAAACTTAATGACATCATCGACTTCAAGTTCAAACATCAATATAATCCCGCCATTAACCTCGGTAACCCCTTTTATGACTTCACAAAATAACAGATTCAATACTCAGGGACTAGCTTTACATAGCATTCCCGAAAATCTTAAAATGCAAGACGAGACAAATTATTTTAACCCCAAGAGCACAACTAATAATAATAATGACAATAGAAATAATGGAACTAATAATTTACCGATATCACTATCATCTGTATCACTTAGTAATTATAATTTAGATTATTATAATGGACAACCGATGTTCCCAACGGTAGAAGAATCATCATCGGTAATTTTTAATTCGGTAAATCCCCACATTGAATCATCCAATGGTGCGGCTGTAGGCAGCGCTACTTTTAATAACCCCCAATCATCAGGGGCCGTTATTGGTGCTAATAGTTTTACAATTGATCCATTATTAGGATTTGATTTATATGATCCATTTTTTATTCAAAATCCATTCAATTTTAATGCATCTAAATCTTTATCAATTGGTGGTGATAGTAGTAATAATGGTGATAATGATTTTAAATATGATATAGAAAATATTTCACCATCTGCGAGTGCAGACCCAAGACCTCAGCCACCCACGAGAAATAATACAAATGAACTAATTTGTTATATCGAGGAAGATAATAGTAGTATTAGCCCCACATGATTATATCCACGTGAGTAAAATATTTATATGTATAAACTATTGACATGTATAAATTTATAATTTAATTAAAAAAGTAATGAATGACATAATTGAAAATGAACAAAATACCACAACACCGTTGGAACCGACCGTTTTTGCACACGATAAAACAAAACATAAAAAGCGGAATAAATCCGAATACGAAAAAACCCAATAATCCCAAAAAAAAACTTAGCCTCACCGTTTTTGTATGGTACCTGATTTTAATGATGACCTCACATGTACATTTTAGTGATTGTCCATGGGTGTGCGTGTATATGAGGCAGTGGTATTAATGTTTCTTGGTTACGTTTGAATCACGTTTGATCGTCGCATTTGTTTATTGCTCTTAATCAACGATAAAAAAAAAGAGAATGTCGGCATTGACTTTCCTTGAACGCATCAAAAAATCATATATCTCTTACTTGCTAAAGCCGCTAATGTATGTATATGTACATTTTTAAAATATTTTATACCAAAAGAAATGCATTATAAATATCACCCTTGTTTCCCACTTCTTTAGCAAGTTCAAATTACTTTCCAAAATTTATTATTCTCTATCTGTAAAGTAATACTACTAATTCTAATTAAAATGTCTTCTTCTGCTGCTATCGTCCCAAGAGAGTCTGAAGACTATGATTTAACTGATGATAATTCAAAATATAATGCTCAACCACCAAAATCTTCAATGGTTCCAACAGCTAATTTACAGCAAATTGGAACAAGAGCTGCTCTTCAACAAGATTTTTCATACGAATGGCCTGTTGAAGGTCAAGGTTGTTATGGTTCAATGCTTAATTGTTTAGGTAATTTTATTGGTACAATTGGTCTTATTCCATGTTGTTGTTGTTTCCCTGCAAAATATAGAAGTGTTGAACAAGGTAATGTTGGTTTAGTTACTAAATTTGGCCAATTATATAAAAGTGCTGACCCAGGTTTAGTTGAAGTTATTCCATTTACTGATAAATTAATTTCCATTAATATTATGTTACAAACCTTAACTGCTGAAGCATATAGTTGTTTAACAAAGGATAATGTTGCTGTTGATATTTCAAGTGTTTTATATTTTCAAATTATTGCACCTCATACTGCTGCTTTTAAAGTTAAAGAATTAAATGAAACTTTAACTGAAAGAACTAAAACTACTTTAAGACAAGTTGTTGGTTCAAGAAATTTACAAGATGTTATTGAAAAAAGAGAAGAAATTTCTGAATTAATCGAAAATATTATTAATGCACCTGCATTATCATGGGGTGTTAAGATTGAATCTTTATTAATTAAAAGTATTGATGTTCCACAAAAAATTTCAAATACTTTATCAATGGCAGCTGAAGCTAAAAGAATTGGTGAATCTAAAATTATTAAAGCTAAGGCCGAAGTTGAATCTGCTAAATTAATGAGAAAAGCAGCTGATATTTTAGCTTCAAAACCAGCTATGCAAATTAGATACTTAGAAGCTATGCAACAAATGGCTTCAACATCGAATTCTAAAGTTATCTTTATGCCATCTCAATCATCAATGGAATTATCAGCTCAAACTGGTAATGGTAAAGATACTTTTGATAATCTTGGTTCATTTAAAGAATCTGACGAATTTGATGAAAATGAAATAAAGAAGAGCATTGCAGTTCAAGAAATTTACAAGCAATGATTTTTTCTTTTCTTTTGAATCCAAAGACTTTGATATAGTCTATTCTTTTTATATGTTTTAATTCAGTTTTTGTTACTGATATTCAATTAGGATTTAGTGTTTTTTTTTTCTTTATTTTACTTATTATTATTATTATTATTAATCCTACAACTTTTTTATTTCAATTTTATTTTATATTTTATGATCAGGATCTAATTATATAACTACGTACGTCTATTTTAAATATTATCTGCAGAAATACTTAATTAATGAATTTAAAAATTTAAAAATTTAAAAATTCTTTGTAGACAATAAGTTGAATTCTGAATTATTGATTTTATTTAGAATTTTTTAAAAATCTATTTCGTTCTACTTTCTTTGTAATTTTTTTTTTAATGTATACCGGAATATTATAACGGAATACTATCGATTAATATAAACCATATATTATAGAGATTATTTAATTCCATTTAATACAAAATAAGCACAAGATCATAAATTATTTTGAGAAAGAAAAGACTAAAACACAACTACAAAACCATCAAATATCTCGATTTTTCTTATATGGAGAAATTAAAAATTCCATATAATCCACATAAAATTAATCACCTTTTCTTTGAATAGTAAAGAAAATACATCGGTAAAGACATAAATACTAAATACTTTGCATTATAACCATCATGTTATCACAAGGTGATCAATTAATTAATCAATTAAAACAATATGATATACGGAAAAATCAAATAAAAACATCACAATCAATAAATAGTTTAACAAATCATTTTGCAACATCAAATTCAATTTCAATTCAAAATTCAAATTCGAATTCAAATTCAAATAATAATATAAATTTAGATTCAAATATATCTAATTCATTTAATCAAAATAATAGTGGATTATTCTTTAATGTTTCATCAAATCATCTTAATGGGTCACCAAATCAAATATCAAAAGTGCCGATGCAATTTAATGTTGATGATAATAATAATGATAATGATGAAATAATAAATCAACCACAACATAGTACAATTGACCCAAATACAGAAGATGAAGATGAAGAAGAAACAGAACAACAAGAACGACACAATCAAATATTTGAACATGAACAGGAAGAAGATGAACAATTTGAATATAAATTATTAGGTAATAATTCATTAATTCCAGGTTATGAAAATTTTAATAATACACAAGAATTAGTTCAACATACATATACATCATTAAAAATTCTTGATAGTAAACCAAGATATGTACCACCAATTAATTTTAGTATTGTTGAAAATGATATTTATAGATCAGGTCATCCACAACCAAATAATTTTGAATTTTTAGAAACATTAAATTTAAAAACAATAATTTATCTTGGTGATAAAACTGATAATTATGATTATTATAAATGGATTATGGAAAATAATGAAAATTCAGAATTAAATGGTAGAAGAAAGATAAGTTTTAGATTTTTTAAAATGGAACCACCTTCATCATTTAGTGATGGATCTCATGCATTTAATGATAAAATTGCATTAAATACAATTTTAAATTTAATTTTAAATAAACAAAATTATCCAATTTTAATTCATTCAAATAAAGGAAAACATAGAGTTGGTGTATTAGTTGGATTAATTCGTAGATTTTTACAAGGTTGGTCATTAAGTGGTACATTTGATGAATATGGTAAATTTGCAAGAGAAAAAGGTGAAGGTGATTTAGAATTTATTGAAATGTTTAAACCAATTTTAAAAGTTGATTTAAATAATTTACCATCATTTGTTAGAATTGATTAAGTAAGTAATTTGATATTTTTTTTTCAATACATAGATTAAATATATATAATTTAAAAAATTATTTATTATACTTAAGCAGAGAAAGATAAGGATAAACCTAATTTGTGAGCAGATTCACCTAATTTTAAGGTATCAAAAGCACCACCTAAACCTAATTTAACACCTTTTCTTAAGTCTTGAGAGTAAGCTAATGATAAAAGACCGGAATCAGCAATCTTAGCCTTAACGAAAGCAGAAGAATCTAATTGATATTTAGTAGCAGCTTCAACAGCAACTGGGTTACCAGATGAAGATTTAGAATCATAAGTAGCCTTAGCACCAACTTCAACAACTGGGGAAACCTTGTGGTAGTAACCAGCAGAGAAAACTGATAAAGAGTTAGTAGCAGTTAAGGATAAAGCATAAGATGGAGCCTTGTAACCAACGGCACCAGCAAAACCAGTTAAAGTAGCAGATTTAACATCATAAGATAAAGAACCACCAGTGGTAAAACCATCTTGACCAACGGATAAATCACCATTGAAAACTGGACCCTTTAATAAATCAACAAAAGCTCTAGCATTGATTGATGATTGAGAAAAGAATAAGTTTAATTTAGCAGATTTATTTGAACCACCTGGGACAAATGAAGTTACTAATTCAGATTTTAAACCTGGAGATAAACAATCGGCTAATTCAATTTTGGTATCTAAAGCATTAGCAGTGTTCCAACCTTGAGTTAAAGTTAAACCAGTTGATTTATCAGAGTATTTAGCTTCAAGGGAACCTGAAGTCTTACCACCAGAGGTTTTACCTTTAGTAGTAAAAGTAACACCATTTGGAGCAACGGATTTTAAATCAACAGAGACTGGGGCTAAGTGGAAGAAATCCTTACCAATGATATCATTGGTTGGTTTAGCAATATCGGAAAAAGCAGGTGGAGCCATTGTGAATAAAAGAATTGGGTTTTTGAGAAGTAAATTAATTAATTGAACAATTAAAAACTATTAATCAAGAAAGAAAGAAAGGAAGAAAGAAAAAGGAAAGGAAAAGGAATATAAAAACAAAAACAAAAGAGAAATCTGTGGTGTTTACAGTAATATAATAAAATTATGAAAATATCCAACAATTTCCAAAGGTGAGATTTCTCATTTCTTCTTGATGGGGAAATGTTCCTCCACTCGCCACCTGGAAAATTACCTCGGCCATTATATTATATTATGACATGTGTTAAAAGTACATGTGGGGTGTGTGGCGCGTGTGTTGGGTTTTTTTCTTTTACTTAGTTGGTTAGTTAGTGGAGACCGGTTAGCTGGACACAAATGATCATTCTATTTTTTCTCTCTTTGTTTATGTTTATGTTTGCTATAAGATCTATATATCTCTTTTATTCTTTAAACCGGAAAGTATGACCCATGATTGATCAATTGCTTTATTTAACGTTAAAACTAAGGAAAAAATAAATCCATTCTTTTTCCCCTCTCCCTCTTTTTCTTTCTAATGAGAGGGCAAATGTGGCGCAGTCATTCTCAAAAACCACTCCACTGTTTACACCCGGGCGTGTGTGATTCGGAGTCAGAAATGTTACCACGGGTTTAGTTTTTAGTAATAATAAATGAAATAAAATATAAAACAAAGCAAGGAAATCACATTAAACGCTGATGCTTCTTAATAATTAACAATAAGAAACAATAAATAGGCTATATATATATAAATAATGGGAAGGAAAAAAAGGAAGAGAGAATAAATAAGAAAAAAAAATCTATCAATCTATAATATATAATAATAAAATTGTAAAATTGTGTGTGTAAATATCGTAAATGAACAAAAAACAAACATAAATAACAAAATAAATAACAAATCAAATCAAATTACTTAATTAGATGAAGTCATTGTTTTTTCATTATCATGAGATTGATTTATTCCAACAACATTTCCACCATTAATTTCATCACCATCAGGAACTGATGAATCTAATGAATCAGGTACTTCAGTTGTTTCTTGAGCATCAAGAATTTCAGTACGACGAGTTTCTAATCTTTTTAATTCATTACTCATTTCATTAACTTCAGTTTCATCAAAATGTGATAAATCAAAGAAATTACGACGAACTTCAACATAATCATAAGCAAATTCACCAATTTGATCTTCATCCATACCTCTTTCTTCTGCATATTCATCTGCTCTTAATTGTAATCCAGGAATTTTATTTATAATAAAACAAATTAATGCTGTGACAGTCATTGAATAACCAATTGTTGCTGCAATAAATGCAATTTGTTTATATAATTGTTTATAATTATGATCAATCCATCCACCTGGATGATCTGTATAACCATCATAACCTAATACAGTTGTTGAACCAAATATACCATTAAATAATAATCCAATAACACCTGCCATTCCATGTTCTGCTAAAATATCTAATGAATCATCAACTTTTAATAAAACTTTAATTTTAGTAGAATAATTACAACCAATACCCGCAGCAACACCTAAAATACATGAAGCCCATAATGGTATAACACCAGAACTTGGAGTTGCAGCAACTAAACCCGAAATTATACCAGAACATAAACCAACTGTTGTCCATTTTTTGGAAATTCTAAAATCTAATAAACACCATGAAATACCACCAAATGCAGCACAAAGATTTGAATTCATTATAGCATAAACAGTTTTTAAAGAAGGAATTAAACATGTAAAACCATTAAAACCTAACCAACCAAACCATAATAAAGTTGTACCAATTGTAATCATTGAAACATTATGAGGTCTAAAATTAACCATTAAATGATGTTTTCTTTGACCTAAAAACCAACAATAAACAAAAGCAGAAAATCCACTTAAAATTTCTACTGGACCACCACCTGCATAATCTAAAACACCCCATTTATAAGCCCAGCCTGAAGCATTCCAAATCCAACAAGCAACTGGTGAATAAACTAAAGTTAACCAAAAGAATATAAATACAATACATGGTAAAACTCTACCTCTTTCAGCAATACAACCAACTAAAATACAAATTGTAACAGATGCAAATAAACCTTGAAAATTAGCAAAAACCATTTCTGGATAAAAACCTGAATTTGAATTACCACCAGATAATCCATCAACTAAATTTTGATAACCAAAATTATGTAAATTACCAATAAAACCATTTGAAGCAGAAGTTGAAAAAGCTAAAGAATAACCCCAAAAATACCATTGGAAAATTGAAATTAATAAAGCTGCAAATACAATGAAAACCATATGTAAAGCAGATTTACGTCTTGCTAAACCTGAATATAAATAAGCCAAACCTGGACACATTAAAAGAATCATTGCTGAACCAATTGCTAATTCTGTAATAATTGATTCATCATATTCTATTTGATCTGTCCATACACCTCTTTTTATGAGTGAAGATAACATTATTTTGAATTTTTATTATGTGTATATGTATATAATATGCTTTTTTAAATTTTAATGTTTTTTAATAATATTAAATTGAATAAATTATGTGAATTTTTTTTTATTTCTATCTTGTGATTGAAAAGATTAATAAATAGCAAATGCAGATTGAACAAAGAAGAAAAAAACTTAAATATTTTCGGATAAATTTTCTTGTTTATTGGTTTTGTCTTAATATTTGTAAAATAAATATGTTATTAATAAATGAAAATAATAGACAAAAGAAAAATAAATACACAAAGAAATTAGATAGATGAAATCAACAGCAAAGTGTATTAAAGAAATATGAACAGAATATTAAATATAGCAAAGAGAATAAAAAAAATAATAAATTGAGTTGAGCAATAATTAGTTAATATATATTAAATTTAAAAAGAGAAGGTATATTATTAAAATTTTAAATTAATATTAAAATAAAGAAAGAAAAGAAGACCAAGTGACAAGAAAAGATAAAAGATAAGATAAGTAAAGGTATAAATTAATGACTTCACCAAAAATATTAAATGACAAGAAATTAAAAGAAGAAAGTACAAGACAAAATTTTTTTTTACTTTCTTTCTTTTTAATAAAACGGTTAAGCTATTATTATTTTATTATTAATGTAGAAAAATGGTAGTTTGTTACATAAAAAAGTTTTCTTTTTTAATTATGCATATACATTATACATACAAAGAGTCATCCTGTCAAAAAGAAATACAAAAATTTAATAAAAGACAATAGAGCTCATAGCCTCATTAATTTAATTGGATGGAAATATCATGTAGGGGGTGTGCATTGTATGAAAATTTTTATTTTACACTTATTTTAAATACTTCATCATATATATCTGGTTTTCATTATCGTTCATATCATTTAACAAAAAAAGACTTCTCATGTCATTTTAAATTAAATTAAAGTAAATTAACTTTTAAGGTTTAAATTTAGTAATAAGTAAAATAAAATTGCTCTTTAAATATGATGTGTCTCCTTATGTCTTGGTTTAAATTAAGAAAAAATTCTCTTTCATTTCAAGCTCAGCGGCTTATGCATACTTGGCGTCTTGATGGCTCGAGAATCAGGCTGTGCACCTCACTACCTATTATTACTTAGCCCGTCTGCCGGCTTTCTTTTTCTCAATTTTGGCCGTTTGTGGGGCATTCTCTCTACAAAGGGTCCCCCACTTAAAAATTCTAAGTTCTGAATGGTCAATCTATTCTCTTATCGTAATTGTATTCACACCCCAATGACTTCAATATATTATATATTATATAATAATAATAATCACACCCTTTCTTAAAAAATTCATAATTCATATTTTTTTCATAATTAAAGAAGAAGAAGGTGGGTTAATAACAATAAAAACCTGTCATTAAATAGGCGAGCCCAAAATGTAGAAATGGTACGAGAAAGAAGTCAATTATGGTTTCATTAAACTTCTTTTTTTTCTTATTTAAATCAAATCATCTAGAAGTAATAATTAAAATGTATATAATTTAATAATATTTTTTAATAGAATCAGGTAATAGTGTTTTTTTGTAAAAAAAACACACAAAAAGCCTAAATAAAAAAAAAGTCACCATTTTAATATATTGTTCCTCCGGTAACGGCAATATCCCGAAAAAATTTAAACAATAAGGGTCGATCGACCTTTTCTCTTGGACTATCGACGTTTCTTCTGAAAGCAGAACACAGCCTGGATTTATAGATTCCTCTATAAATGATATAATCGATAAATATCAAAACTAAATAATTTACCCTTATCTTATCTCTTCTTTTGTATTGTTTAATGCTTAATTGATCAATAATTCAAAACTAAAATGATATTTGCTACTAAGCAATCAATGCCTTTACCGGTATCATCAACTAATTTAAATTTTAATTCTAATTTAAATATATCATCAACAAAATTATACAATTTTAGATCAACAATAAATTCAAATGAATTAATGAATTCAATTAATAATTTAAATAATTATATTGATTATTTATTTGAATTAATAAATGAATTAAATGATGGAAAAGATGAATTGAATGATATGAATAAAATTTTAGAAAAATCAAATAAAATTATATTATTTTCAAATTCAGTTTTACCTTGGACAAATTTAATATCAAATAAATCAAGTAAATCAAATGATGATAATAAGATTATTCCATGGACTTTATTAGACGAAATAATAAGTTCAATTATTAGTCTATCTTATTTAGTTAATTTAATAACTCAAGATTCATTAAATGTAATACTAAAAGATTTGAAAAATAAAGAAGTAAATGATAATTCATTTATTTTATTAATTAATTATTTAAAAAATTCATTCAAATATTTGAATTTATTTAAAAATAACCGCAATAATAATAATCTAAATTATAACAAGAATTTAATTGATAAATTAAATTTTATTTCAATTTCAAATGATTTATTATTTCAATTAATTTTTATATATAAAAATCATTGGTTAATAATCAATAACATTGATTTTGATTTTAATAATTTACTAAAATTAACAAATTTACAAACAATTAATACATTATCAAAATTATCAATTTATTGTTTTAATCAATGTAAAAAAATTTCAAATGGTTCCAAAGAATTTAATTCATTTATATTATATTTAGAATTAATTTTTAGCTTTTATCAAAGTATTTATCAATATCATAATTCTAAAATTGATATTGGATTATCATTAGTTCAGTGGAGTTTATCAAATTCAGTCGATTTAAATCCAATTAAATCTAAATTAAAATTAGATATTAAATTGGATATACGGAAATCAAATAATAACAACGACAATAACAATAATTCTTTATCAGCTAAAGAACTTAATTTAAAATTAGATAAATATCTTAAAAGTTTCAAATCAAATGATGAAAATGTTAAATTGAATCAATTTTTTAAAATAAATGAAGGTTATATACCAATTTTTATTAATTTACATTTAAAATATTTAATTAAATTATTTAAAAAATTATTCTTAAAATTTCAAAAAGAAAATAATACAATTTATTTTAAAGATTTAATTAATCAAAATGAATTATATAATAATTATTTATTTAATTCCAAAAATTTACCTGATGGTTTAAATATTCCAATTAATAATTTAAATTTATATTCACCAAGTTTTCTATCAAGTTCATCATCATCAATTAAAAAGGATTATTTTTAATTTAATTTGGACAATAAATTACTCTAATTCTATTAATCCATTGATCAGTATCAGTTTCAATACCAATAAATTTATAACCAATTGGAATATTAAATGAATTCAATGAACCACCAGTTGAATTACCATACATTGAACTTGATCTACCTGTATTTAATACAAATTGAATTGCATCAATCCATGCACCAGATCTAATATTAACTGATGTAATATATTCACCTTGATTAATTATAAAATCACTATAATGACTTTTTGGATTACCTGTATATTCATATGAACCATCTGACATTGTAAATTCTAATCCATCTAATGCTGATCCATGTGAAATTCTAATTTTAATAATTTGTTTATTATAAATAATTGCCGATTTTAATTTATTTGTTTCTCTATTCCCATAAAATTTTGAAAATTTAACATTACTAATAGTTAAATTATTATTTAATTTAATTTGAAATGATTTTAATTCATCATTTAAAAATTTTAATAAATTATCAATTTTAATTTGTTTAAATCCAATACCTAAAATTTCTAATTTAATTTTTTTATTTCTAAATTGTGAAGGTAATTGATTTAAAATTAAATTATAACTTAATAAAATTGATGTTTGTATACCAATACCTCTATAACTTATTGGTAAATATTCATAAAATAATTTTGGAAATTCTTGATCTTCAACATAAACTTCAATAAGATAAATACCTAATTTATTTGTAATTTGTAATCTATCATTATCTAATCCATGATAATCAATTTCATAATTAAGATTGTCTTGAATTTTCATACCTTGATTTGTACGTAAAGCTAATGGTTTAATACTTTCATCATTATAATCTCTTGGTAATTGAAAAGCAGAATGATATAAAAATCTTAAAATATCTAATCTATGCCAACCTGGTTCATCCTTTAATAAGGTTGGACCCCATTTGGATTTACCTGTTCTAATACAATCATTTTCAAAACTAATAAATTTACGATTCATTGTAATATAATCTCTTAACATAACACCATGCTCTTGATGTGGACATCCTAATGAATGTCCAATTTCATGCATAAATGCACCAAGTGTTACTGTAAGACATTCCCAATTTGATGAACATTGATTACAATCATTTGCAACTTCTTTAATTGATAATTTTGTTGTATCAGTAAATGATAAATGTAACGATTCAATATTCATTGGCCAACTATGTAATCCATGACTACCAAATATGGCTAATTTAATTAATCCTGTACCACCACCTAATGCTGCATGACCTGTAATAAATTTACCATCCCAATGAGAATCTAAATAAATTACAGCAGCAATTGCAGGTGTATTAAAAGTATTTCTTGGATTAAAATCAGGTCCACCAATCTTAGTTAATGTATCGAGAGCTAATGAAAATAAACCGCCTGAATCTTTTGCTTTTGGATTTTGTTGTGCCATATCATAACTATTAATTTCTGCAACTGTTTTATCACATCTTAATACATGAATTTTAATTTCATCATCACGACTTAATCTATTGTTTTTAGCAAATTCACTTGTTGTACATAAATTATTTTCTTCAACAAATCTAAATGATCTATTACCAAACCCATTTTTAAACATTTCATCTTGTGTAAATGCTTGCATAATTCTACCACCCATTTTTAATTTTTCAATTGCAACATTAAGATTATTTCCTTCAATTGCTTCTTTACTCCTTGGACAATCAAATCTACCTGGTGAATCTTTTGCAACCATTAAACATAAATGAATCTTTGGAACTTCATTACTTACCATTGATGAATAATTAATTGAAATTCTAGTTTCATCAAATATCTTCGGATTTGATGGTATACTTGGATATTTTTCTTGTTTACGGTATTCACCTTCAATATGTTTGACAATTAAATTATTAACACCTTTATTTAAATATATCATTGCTTTAAAATAATTGGATGTAACTTGAAAATATTGTACTGGGAAGAAATCTCTATCACCAGTTACGGATGAAATACTAATTAAACCTGATGATGATTTATCATTACAACGTCCTTTCAGAATAAATACAGGAACTTGTAATTGTTCATAATCTCTTGGTAAATTATCAAATACAAAAGACATTTTTTTGTTTCTTTGCTATTTACAATTGTCAATTGATAGTTGTAGACTTATAAAAAACAAACGGAGAAGAAAGAAGATATTATAAATGATACTTACACACAGCTAAATTATTATATTCTCTTTAAAAATTTTGAACAGCGAGGCATATTTATTTTTCATTGTTAAGTTCCTGGGGTAAATTAATAGAGTGATTCTTATTGATATCATTATTATCTTAATAAATAGTATGTAGTAATGTTGATACTTTCAATGGTTTATTAAATAGTTACTTTCTTCTTTCTTTAAGATTTCAATTAATAAAATAAAATGATTATTAAACAAAAAACAAATCAGAAACTCCGACAAAAAGATGAAAACATTTTTTCAAAAGAGATTTAATGACATAATTGGAAAAAACACACAATAGCAAAATATTTCATTTCAATATTAATCTTCATTATTTATTATTTAGTGAAAAAGGCACAATTTAAAAATCTATTTAATAGTTAAAACATAATTGAAAAAAAATTAAAAACTACGTCATATTATTTTATTTGCGGCTATGAAGCTTTTTTTTGTGACAGTCCCTTAATGAATAATAATTCGTTTATTCTTTTAATTTACTTTAATTGTAATTTTATTTTCTATTGCAATACAATATAATACTGTATCATTCAAAATTAACAATACTGTACTAATATATATAAATTAAATAAAATATATAAGAAGAAAAAAGATAAAAGGCTGGAACTTCGGTGTTTAATTATTACCCCATACGGATCAAAATCAAAATAAATTTCACTTCATCAGCAAAAACAGAGATCTTCATTAAGCTGACAAAACTTTAAATTGAATACATCGCATACACAAAGAATCAAACCTCTAATATGCAACATGAAACATTTGAAACAACGTGAAATGAAACAACATAAAATAAAATAAAGAAACTAAAGCAAATTAAGTCGCCGAGTTAACATAACCGGCGTTGCGACTCGAGCAACTTTAAATTATAAAATATCATATAATTCCTTCTTTCTCTTTATTATATCTCTTCTTTTCTTTCATATTTATCTATTATATATCTAATAAACAATATAAATATATACATTATGACCTCTGAATCACAAGCTTTTGCAAGACAATTATCAGTAATTATCTCATACTGTCTTTCAACTTATGGTGTTTTCCATTGGTTTGTTTTCCATAATCATTCAAAACATTATCAAACTCCATTTACAGGTTTCTTACCAATAACTTTATCTTATTGGATAATTACAAGTTTCTTACAATTAATCTTTTTAGCTCATTATTATTTTAAAAAATCTTCAAATTCTTCTTCAACATCAATTGATTCAAAAGTTGATAAAAATGTTGGTTATCATTTTATTTTATCAAATGTTTTAAATTTTTTTTGGTGTTATTTCTTTAAGAAGCAAATGTTTTTAATTAGTGAGATTTTATTAATTATTAATTTTTTTAATTTAGCAAGTCTTTATTTTGTTCATAAAACTTTTAAATTAAGTTCATTAAAGGAATGGGTTTTAATTCATTTACCTGTAACTTCATTACCTTTAGCTTGGACAATTTATGCAATTTTTTGGAATGGTGCAACTTTATTTCATTCACATAATAAATCTTTATTACCACGTTTATTAGCAAATATTCTTATTTGGGAATTTCTAATTGTACCATTTATCTTTTTAATCTTTTATAGAGATTGGTCATTTGGTTTTGCAACAAGTTTATTAACTTTTGGTATATTTATGGGTCAATTTACTTCAAGAATTATTGCCTTCCAATGGGCATTTGCCTTAGCTATTGCTTGTATTGATTTAATTATATCTTTCTTAGTTATGATGGGTATTGGCATGACAAAGACTATTGATTCTTTAGCCTCAAATGAACAAGCTCCATTATTAACTTAAATCTTTTTTTAGTATATAACTAAGTATTTTATACCCTTTTTTAAAAAACAATTCAATTCTTTTTTTTCTTTCTTATTATTTTGTATTTGCAATTTTATTTAAAAGTTCGAATTTTTGTAATTTCTTTGGTTTATTTAATCCAATACTTAACATTTCTACATTTGAATTATGTGATAGTAAATTTGAATAAATATCTTTTTTCATATTTGAAATAAATTCTTTTCTATCTGTATCTGCTGTACCTAAAGCTAAATATTTTGAATTTAAATTTTCAAAAATTTGTTTATCCCTTAATTTATCAGCCATTCTATATTGATTTATGATCTATGTTATCTTATATATGCTTTAAATATAGTAAAGTAAATAAAGAAATGGTAGTAAATCGAAAAAAATTGTTTACACATAAGATTCGCTTTCATGAAAAAAAATTGAGATTTTTATTCGAAATTTTTTTTGTTGATTAAATGTACACAATTACATCAATCATTCATTTTGCTTTATCATCTCATCTATAATCATATTTATTTATCAATATCTCTTATAATCAATAATCATGGCAAGTACACAGACTTGGAAGTACTTGACTGATGAAGCTGTAAGTCCTTCAAGATGGCCTGCTACAATTGATTCCCTTACAACAAGAATATTTAATAAAGATGCTGAACCTTATGAAATATTTTATGAAGTGATCCTTAATTTATTAGAAAATCCAAATAGATTATCATTAGAAAACAGTACTGATTTAGTTAATAACATTTGTAATAATATACCTGATTTAAAAAGAAGAACAGATATTGGAATTGATTTATTAATTACTATTCAATCATTTCCAATTGATGATATATTTATTCAATTTGTTAAAAATATTAAAATTTCAAATACTTTTAAAAGACAATATTTAGATATTGATTTATTGAAAAAATGTGGTTTATTTTCAGAATATGGTAAAGTGTCTTTTAATCAAATGAAACAAAATGAATTTAGTTTCCCAATATATTCAACTATTTTTGAATCAAGTGAAGGCTATTCAAAATTATTTGGTGAATTATTATCAATGATGGGTGATAAAGAACAAGAAATAAGAACTCCTTTCTTTGTTCAAACTATTGAATCTTTAATTTCTCATTTTGATTTAGATACAAATAGAGCAATTTTAATGATGCTTAATGTTTTTTCATGTGATCCAAATTTTTTTGATATTGCTTGTGGAATATTTAAAGCTTCAAGTTGGTTTAAAAAATCAAATCCAATAACTCAAGTAACTGCAACTTTTTTAATGCAACAAAAGAATTTAAAAATAATAAAAGAAATGGAGCTAATAACTTTTTTAATTAATTATAATGTTGTTGATTTTAATACTATTTATAATGCATTATCAATAAATGAAGCTACTTCAGAAACTTCATTTTTAAATAAAACATATGAAGAATATAAAGATAATTTACAAAAATCAAGTGGTTCTTCAACATCTGCTTTAGCAATGGCAGCTCCATTAATTATGGATGATGATGATGATGATGATGGTAGATCAACTTATGTTAGGGAATCATCAGCAAATGTTAAATCATCAACCAAAACGGATACCAAATCTAAAAATACCAAAATTGAAACTGACAAACCAAAAAAGGCAATTGATGATGGTAAAACTCAATTACTTATTTGTTCATTAAAGATGAAAATGTACAAAGAATCAGTTTTTATATTATCACAATTTCCATTTTTACCATTAATATGTGATGAAGTTAGTTCACTTATGAATTTAAATATTTTACAATCAATTGAACCATATTATATTGAATTCGCAGAAACTTCTTCTGTTAAATATTTTAGAGAATCCTTCAATAAAGAAAATGATGAAATTAACATTCAAAAATTTAATGATTCTTTTCCAATTATTTCAAATAAAGAAGGGTTTCTTGAATTTTCAAATGAATTTATTAAATTTAATAATTATAAAATTGCCAATAATATTGAATTATTTTCTAAAATTTGTAGAATTATTAAAAAATCGTTATATAATGCAAATGATAAAGATGAATGGTTACAATATTATAGATCATTTATATTCCCATATTTATTAGTTTTATCAGAAAATTCATATGTTGTTGATGAAGCATATAGTATTCTTGAAATTTTTTATTCAATTGAAACTCGTTTTAATTTATATGGTGAATTTCAAACTGTTACAGTTAAAGATGATCTTGAAATAAAATCAATTAATTCACAAGATGAAAAGAAAACAAAAGATATCTTAAAAAGATTATCAAATGCAAATTCAAGTCAAATGATGAGAAAATTAGCAAAAGTTTCATATAGTAATCCAATTACTTGTAGTAATGTATTTTTACAACAAATTGAAACTTATGATAATTTAAGTGATTTAATTGTTGATTCATCTAAATTTTTCACAAAATTTGGTTGGGATGTTTTGTGTTTTCAAATTTGTAATAGATTAACTGTTAATAAACCAACTATGCAATCTGATGGTATGAATTATAATCAATGGTTACAAAATTTATCAAATTTTATTGCTAAACTTAGTAAAAAAATGCATTCAAATATTAATTTTAAACCAATTTTAATGATAATTCTTAAATCATTTTTTAATAATTCAACTGATTTCTTATTGTTATTTAGAGATATTATTAGTAATGTTAGTGGTATTCAACAAATGAATAATTTAAATTTACGTCAAATTGAATTATTAGAAGGTGCAGAATCATTGAAAAAAATTGTTTATTTAATTATTGAAGATTCAAGAGTTAAAAATATAATAGAAAGTAAATCGTTAATTACTTCATTAATTTCATCAGAAAATGATAAAGAAGAAGAATTAGTATCACAATTTTTCATTTTATTATGTAATTTAATTGATTCAATTACATTTACCACAGAACAACCTTTAAAAATGGTTAGTCAAAGATTAGATGATTTAAATGGTTTATTATATATGTTTGTTACATTTATTAATGAGAATGTCGATTTCAAGTCAATTGAAAATTTAATGGTACCAGCAAATGAATTAATTACTGAATATAATATGAATCCTGCATGGGTTTTCCAAATGTGGAGAAAAAATTGGAATTCTAAATTATTGAGTAATTTATTAATCGAGGATGGTAAGGAAATTACATTTAATGAAATTATTAAGCCAATTTCTGAATCATTTAATAATAAAATTGATTGGAATTTTATTAATCCAAATTTTTATTTTGCATTTTGGGAATTTACATTATATGATATTAATTATGAAAATTTAAATTATATTGATGAACATAAAAAATTAAGAGAAAATATTTTAATTCTATCAAAGAGACTTAGACAATATGAAAATGATCCTGAAATTCCAATGAAACAAAAGAGAAGACTTGAATATCAAAGAGATGAGACTTTAAATACGTCAAAACAAATTTTAAATGATCAAAAAATTCATTCAGCTCACAATGATTCAATTATGGAATATATTATTAGAGAAAAGGATGAATGGATTAAATTAGAATCATCGAAAGATGATACTGAATATAATGCATTAGATAAATTTAATGATTTATTATTAGAACATTTTATATTACCAAGAATTATTCATTCATCATTTGATGCAGCATATACATTTAGATTTTTATTTTTGTTACATAAATTAAATGTTCCAAATTTTTCATTAATTGTATTATTAAATAAACTTTTCCATTCATCAAATTTATTATTGGAAACTTTTTTCATTATGACAAGTGCACAAGCTGAAAGTTTTGGTGTTTTTTATTCATTGGTTATTCGTGAATTAGGTAAATGGTGGAAAAATAAAGATATTTATGAAAAAGAAGCTATTGGAATTTTTTCCGATGATAATAAAGATAAAGATAATGACATTGAAATGAAAGATTCGACTGAAACAACAAAGCCACTAAGTGGTATGATTCCACCAGATTCTGAAACTCCATTAGATTTTCAATTATATCGTAAGGCATTATTCAATTGGCATAAATCGATTTTACAAATTGTTATTAAGGCATTAAGTTCTAAAAATTATTCAACTATTAATAATACAATTATATTTGTTAAAAATTTAACATTAGCAGGTGTTTTCCCAATAATTGAAGATCATTCAGAATTAATTATTCGTAAGTTAACAATTGTTTTAAAAGAAGAAACTGAAAGACAAGATTTAACATTAGCAATTAATGCAATTATTGGTTTATTAACATCAAGAAAAAATGAATATATTCCAATGTGGGACTTTTATGAAATGAAAGAAGATGAAAAGGCAAAACAAGTTGCTCAAAGACAAGCTCAAAAGGAAAGAGAAAGATTATTATTAAAAGCTGCTCAAGTTAAGGAGAAAAATGATTTACAAAAAGAAACAACTGCTTCAAAACCTTATGGTCTTGTTAGTCTTAATAAAAAACCATCAACACCATCAGCACCAGCATCAGCAGGTGCAGCACCTCCATCAGTACCAAAAGGTTCTGTTTCAAATATAGCAAGACCTCCAACACCTGTTAGTGGTAAAGTTCCAAGTGCTCCTGCTTCAAGAGGAGCTGCTACTAAGGCTAAATCACCAGGTCCTGTACCTCCTTCTTCAACATCCACTTATACACCTGTAAGAAAAGGTCAAGCATCTGAAACTAAAGCTGATACTAAAGCCGATGTTAAACCTGTCACTGTTGCTGCCAACTATAATAAACCAGCACTAGCACCAGTATCAGCGTCATCTACTACAACTGAACCCTCAAAACCTCTTACAAAATCTGAATTACTGAAAAAGAGGATAAATGATGAAAAGCAAAAAGCCGCTAGTGCAAATCTAAAAGCTTCAACTGCAGCATCAATTCCACCTGCTCCGGTATCCTCAACACCTACAAGATCGAATACAAAATCTTCATTTAGTAAGATGAATACTTCATTACCTCCGTTGCCACCACCACAAGCACCACCTCCACCTACACCATCATCACATAATCAAAGAGATTCAAGATACGGTAATACATATAATAATAATAATAATAATAATAACAACAATAATAATAACAATCATTCAGATGATGCTAGAAGACAAAAATATAACAATGGTTATGGTACAGATAGATATGTTCCACCAAATAAAAGAGGTTATGGTTATGATAATCAAGATCAAAATAATCGTAATAAAAGAACAAAATATTAAGTATTGTAATTTTTATAAATAGAATAGTTTACTATAATTAATTAATTTATGTTTAAAATTTTACGTTTTTTTGTTAAAAAGATATTATAAGATATAGATAGAATAATAAGGAATTAAAAAAACAATAAAAACCTCTATAAAAGTAATGAAAAAAAAGTATATATGTATGTATGCATGCATGTAATTTTGGGCTATCACACACATATATTTATCTAATGTAATCGTAATAAAAAAACCGAACTAAATCAATGAATGTATGAATGAATTTATGAATAATTGTAAATAAAATAAAAATTAAGCAAAGAAAGTAAATAAAAAAACATTAAAATTAATTTCTTAAATTTAAGCTTTTACAACTCTTGACCAAGCACTTTCAACTTCACCATATTGTAATTCAGCAATCCAATCAGCAACTTGTTTAGTTAATTCACCAAATTGTTCACCTGGTAATAATGGAACTTCAATATTCTTACCTTCATAACCAATTTGTTTAATTGGAGAAACAACAGCAGCAGTACCTGAACCGAAACATTCCACTAATTCACCCTTTTCAGCTCTTTCTTTAATTTCATGAATAGTACAATATCTTTCATTAACTTCCCATTCATCTTTATTTAATTTTTCTCTAGCTAATGCTAAAACGGAATCTCTAGTAACACCTTCTAAGATAGTACCATCTAATGGAGCAGTAACTAATTCTTTTTTACCAGTCTTGGAATCCTTAAAGACAGCAAAGAAATTCATAGTACCAACTTCAGTAACATTTTCTTCTGGACCAAATAACCATAAGTTTTGTTGATAACCTCTTGTAGCAGCTTCTAATTGTGGTTTAATACATGGAGCATAATTAGCACCTAATTTTTTATCACCAACACCACCTGGCCAAGCTCTGGTAGCATAAGAAGTAGCTTCTAATGAAACAGCTTTGAAACCTGTTTTATAGTATGGACCAACTGGGGAACAAATAACAAATAAAAGAGCTTTATCTGGAGTACCAACACCGAGACCTGCGGTAGTACCAATCAAAGTTGGTCTTAAATATAATGAATAACCTCTACCTTCTGGGATAAAAGCTTTATCAACTTTTAATAATTCACCAATTAAGTTAGTTAATTCTTCACCATCAAAAGTTGGTAAACAAATTCTTGCAGCTGATTTATTCATTCTTTCCATATTTTTATCAACTCTGAACATTCTAATATCACCTTTTGGATCTTTATAAGCTTTTAAACCTTCGAATAATTCAAAAGCATAATGGAAAACACAAGATGATGGATCTAAAGAAATGTTACCATATGGTTTAATTTCAGGAGTACCCCAACCAGATTTAGCATCCCATTCAATGGTTAACATATGATCTGTAAAAGATTGACCAAATACTAATTCATTATTTGGTAATTTAGTCTTTGGGTTGGTAGTCTTAGTGATCTTTAAAGAAGAAGCCTTTAATGGAGTTAAAGTAGATGACATTCTATTAAATGAAGATTTACCTAAATTTAAAGATTTAGATAATGGTGAAAGCATTTTGAACAAAAAACAAATACAAGATTTTATATAAGAAATTTCAAAAAGGACAAAAAAAGAAATTAGACGCAATAAATAGGCTTTATATTAAATGTCAATAATGCCAATTAAAATATATGTGACTATTTTAATGCTTGGAAAAAAGTGTATTAAAAGTATACAAACAACAAAAAAAACGTGAAAAGTATCAAAACATACATAAACCCAAAGATTTATTAGTCACATTTTTGAATTTCGTTCGTTAAGTTCAATTTTCAGCGAACGGTTTAAAAAAGAAAACCGAGATTCGTTGATTTTGTTAGCGTTTTTTATTAAATTTTTGTAGAATTCGTCTTTTGACGGCGTTTATGTTGCCGGTTACCGGGAAAAGAGTTAATTAGGGGGTGCGAGAAATGGGTTTTTGGGCTGTGTTGGTCGTTGTTACGTTGTCACGCTGTCAAGTTGTCGTGTGTGGCTGGTGATTCGTGGTGTACGGAGGTAGTATTATTTTCACACCCATCGACGCGTCGAGGGCTGTGTTTATGTGGCTAATGCATTCTGTTCTTTGTCTCTTTCCCCCAAATATACCTTTAAATCCAACAAGTTTTCTTTGTTAAACCCCTTATTAAAATGATCTGAAGAACTGTCTTTTTTTTAGTTTTTATTTTTATTTCTATATTAATTGCCAACTTTCGAAAATATTAAAACAATGGCAAGAAAGAAAGGCTATTCACAGGCATTTTCTGTATGTACTTTGTATAATTCAATGTTTAGTTTTTTTTAAGATAATGAAAGTATTCGTTTAAGTTTACAGATCATCGTCATTATCAATTTATCATCATTATCATCAATACTAACTATTTATTTTTCTCTTTATTGTAATTCAATTTAGGATGTGTCTCAGAATAATGATTACCTTTTTGATACAGCTGATAATTTTAATGATTTTTCAGATACTGAATCAAGTAATAATAATAATAATACTAGTGCGTCTCATAATAAAAAATCATTTTTAAAATCATGGACAAATGTTGCATTAGGTTATCCATCGCATACAGACAATTCTAATAGTAGTAATAATAATAATTCGTCATCATCATCATTAAATCATAGTAATAAAGTCATTGGAGCTTCATATTCATATTTCGAAAGAGCTGATAATGATCTCCCGTATTCACATACTAATCATCATCATTCAAATAGCTCTGGTAGCAATAGTAATAGAAGATCAGTATCACCGGATAGATTATCAAGATCATTAAGTAATTCAAATAATCCAACTACTCCAAGACAAAGTTTAAATATTTTACGTTCAACTTCACATAATTTAAAGAAAAGTGGTGGTGGTGGAACCACCACAACTAGATTCGATGATAATGATAATGATTGGAGTGATTCAGTTGATGATTTAGTTTCACCTCCTTTAAATCAAAATAATACTAAATTTTATCCATCATTAGATACATTAACATTACAAGATAAACCAAGTTCACCAACAAGATTATATTCTTCAAATATGGAAACTCCATTAAATAGTATAACGAGTAATAATAATAATAATAATAGTAGTATACTAGAACAACAAAAAGAAAAATGTGCAAGTTTAATACCACATGAGACTTATTCTTTTTTAAAATCAAATTATGAAGAATTGATGAAAGATCCATTTTCAATACTTACAGATCAAATTCCTCCAAAAGATGGTTATATTAAATATAATAAAATAGTTAAAGCCTTATTAAAACAACCTTTTGAAATGAATGATTTAAAAAAAGAAACTTGGGGTGGTATACCTGATTCAATTAGACCATTAGTTTGGCAAGTTTTATTAGGTTATTTACCTGCAAATCCTGATACAAGAGAATCTGTATTAAAACGTAAAAGAAGAGAATATAGAACAGGTATTAATCAATTATTTCAAAATGAAAAAGATCAAGTTATATGGCATCAAATTTCAATTGATATACCAAGAACAAATCCAACTATAAAATTATATTCATTTGAAACAACACAAAGATCATTAGAAAAAATATTATATATGTGGGCAATTAGACATCCTGCAAGTGGTTATGTTCAAGGTATTAATGATTTAGTAACACCATTATTTCAAGTTTTTTTAAAGAATTATTTAATGGACTCAATTAAAATTGAAGAATTTGATCCAAAGATAATACCAAAAGAATTATTAAATTGTATTGAAACTGATACATTTTGGTGTCTTACCAAAATTTTAGATACAATTCAAGATAATTATATTCATGAACAACCAGGTATAATTCGTCAAGTTACAGAATTAGAAAATTTAGTTAAAAGAGATGAACCATTATTATATCAACATTTTAAAGAAAATGGTATTGAATTTATTCAATTTTCATTTAGATGGATGAATTGTATGTTAATGAGAGAATTAAAAATTAATTTAATTATTAGAATGTGGGATACATATATTTCAGATTATCCAACAGGATTCAATAAATTTCATGTTTATGTTTGTTGTGCATTTTTAAGAAGATATAGTGAAGAATTATTTGATATGGATTTTCAAGATATGATTATTTTCTTACAAGATAATCAAAAGACCAAAGATTGGAATAATAATGATGTTGAAATGATTCTTAGTGAAGCGTTTGTTTGGAAAAGTCTTTACGAAAATGCATCTGCTCATTTAAAGAGTTAATCAATATTAGATATAGAAATATAGATAGATTAATATAAAAACTAAAAAGAAAAATAATAATATAGATATTAATAAAAGAGCGTAAAATATTTCATAATAATTGTTGAAGTTTATTAGAGTTAATGGGTTGACCATTATTAGTTATTATACAATGAATATACAGATGCAAAAGAGAAAAATGAATGAGGAGGAATAGAGAGGGAATAAATGATGATATGAGCAAGTAATAAAAAAGTAAAAAAAGAATGTGTATATATAAAAAAAAAGTTAGTTAAAATCATAGTTGGGTATGAGGTTGAATCAAATGCATAAAAAATGTTAAAAGAAGAAGATCGTCGTATGAATCATAAATTAGTTGTTGAAAACTTGTCTGTTAAAGACAATAAAATAAAATAGTTAAAGAGTTAAAGAATATTTGTAGGGAGATGGTGGTTATATTATAAGTTTGCAGATTTCTTAGCACTTTCTAAGAGATTTTGCAAAACCATTACAACAGTCATTGGACCAACTCCACCAGGTACAGGTGTAATTTTGGAGGCTTGTGATAAACAACTTTCAAAATCAACATCACCACACATTCTTTGACCTGATTTTTTAGTGGAATCTGGAGTCCAATTTGTACCAACATCTATAATAACTGCACCTTGTTTAATTATATCACCAGTAATAAAATTAGCTTGACCAACTGCTGAAACTAAAATATCAGCATTTGAAACAAAAAATTCTTTTTGTTCAGTTGATGTTTTGGAATGAATGACAGTAACGGTACCACCTTCTTTTTCTAATAATTTAGATAATGGACCACCAACAATATCAGATCTACCACAAACAACAACATTTTTACCTTTAATGGTAACATTTTCATGTTTTAAAATATACATGATACCTTTTGGAGTACATGGAATAAATTTTGCAACTGCATTTTTCTTAAAAATTGCAGCTAAATTTAATTCAGAAAAACCATCAATATCTTTTTCTTGTAAAACAGAATTTGTAATTAATTCTTCATCAATATGACCAGGTAATGGTAATTGAACTAAAATACCATTAACTGATTTATCAGAATTTAAATCTTGAATTTTAGAAAGTAATTCATCTTGAGAAATTTTACCATCTAATTTAATTAATGTACCATCAATACCAACTTCTTCACATGATTTTAATTTCATACGAACATAAGTTGATGAATCTGGTCTTTCACCAACTTGAATAATGACTAATTTTGGATTGAAATCTGCAACCTTTGTTTTTAAATCTTTAATTTCAGATTTAATTTCTGAACGTAATTCAGAACTAATAGCTTTACCATCAATAATTTGAGCACTCATTGTTAATAATGATAGATAAGGTAAATAAAAGAAATCTTTATAATAAAAAAGAAATACAAGAAGAGAAACACGGGTTTAAAACAACACCTTAACGGGGATCTCCCACATGAAGAGAAAAAAAAAGAGAAAAAATCTCGTTTCCCAACAAACAAAAAATGAACGTGAATTTTTTGAAAAATGCAGACGCGTCGAATATTATTTTATTTGATCTCAGATCTCTCTTTATATACTATACAATACTTTTATAATGGTAAAAATTCAATACCAGATTGAAACCATTCTTTACCCATTAGATATTCTTCTAAAGATATATCTTTATCCCAACAAGTTTCAAGAATTTCAACAATCATTTTAACATTTGTTGCTTTAACAGTTTGAAAAGTTTTCATTGTAAAATCTGTAATTAAATATCTTTGATCTTGAGTTTTACAATTAATTCCAATTTCTAATAATGGCCAAATCATTTGACCTAATTGTTGACAATGTGGGTCCATTGTACCATAAACATTAAGAAATTCATAAACTCTCATATCTATTTTATCAAGATAATCATTAAATGGTTTTGTAATTCTTAATAATTTAACAGAAATTGCTAATGACCATAATTGTGAAGTTTCAATTCTTATTAATAAATATTCAGAATTTGAAATTTGTCTACCAAATACTTCAGATGGTGGTGCATCGATTGTATAACTTACAAAATCTCTATAATTATTTAATTTCATTTGTAATTCATTATATTTTTGTAAAATTTCATCTCTTGATAATGATAAATCATTTTTAATTGAATGATTTAAATAACTTAAATCATACATACATTCACATAATTCAACAGGTAATCCCATTCTATGCTCAATTGATGCAATTGAACTTTTGTTACCAAACCAATTGCGTTCAACATATGGAACACGACAATCTGGTGATTCTAATGCCATTATAGTATCAAAAAATGATAATATAATAATTAAAGATTCAGATTGATCAATTTGTGATATAATTTCATGACATTCTTTATTTTTAACAATACTTGCAAATAATTTTAAAAATAATCTCACTAATGCAGATCTACCACCATCTAATATAGCATATAAAATTTGAATAAAACTTAATAATAATATAACAAAAATTTTGGATGATAATAATTCTTGATTTAATTGATCAATTGTTGGTTGAAAATTAACAAAATTAACATTTGGATCACTTAATTGTTCAAATAAAACATGATCTTGTAAAAATTTAACAAGGTAATCTAATGAATTATTAATATATTCAGCAGATTTTGCTACCAACTCATTTGATTGAGTTTTTTCCATTTGTAGAGCTAATGGATTATGAAAATTAGTTGCACCAACAACTGGTGATTCAAGAATATTTGCTAAATCTAAGTCTCCAACTTTATGAACATAACTTAATGATAAAAAACATGATTTAGCTAATTCAAAATCACAATATTTTAAAGCTAAATCAGGCCATGGTGAATAAGGATGAACATCGATTAATGGTACCAATCTGTGGAAAAAATGATTAAGCATTTTAGATTCTTCAGCATCTTTTTTTTCATCATTTGAATATGAGCTTGAATTGTTATTGTTGTTGTTATCATTATCACTGTTGATATTGTTTATCGTTTCCTTTTCTGCTTGTGGCGGTGAATCAAATGTCTTTGGATATGCATCTACAAAAAAGAAATTGGTTTTGTCCCCATTTGAAGTTATTGGACTATCACTATTGTTATTACTATTATTATTTAAATTATCATTATCATTGACCCTGTTTTCATCTTTAATAATTTCAGTCTCATTTCTCTTTTCTTGGATATCTGATATTGGATCTTTAATACTAAAAACACCAGTTTGAAAAGTAAATTCAGATTTTATAGTTATTGCATTATTAGTAGTATTTTTGTTAGTACTATTTTTATTACTAGTAGTAGTAGTAGTACCAGTACTATTACTTTTTGCAGTAGGTGTAATAGGTTCTGAAAATTTTATTATTGACTCGCCTATATCACCATTCGTTATATCATTAGTCTTCTTTTTCTTATTTACGGTTGAAGGTGTTAATGATGTTTCTTTTGCTCTAACTTGTTTAGGTCTACCAGTAAATCCATATTTAATAGTTCCATTAACTTCATTTTTAAATCCTTTAAAATTATCACTTTCAAAATCATAAACTAATTTTAATTCATAACCTTTACAAACTTTGTTTGATTTAATACAATTTAAACATTCTGGTTTTGTTTCATCACATTTTCTTCTACGTTCCCTACAAGTCCAGCAACCTGTTCTGACTCTTGTTATTTTACTCATTGATAAAGTAAAAATAGAGTCAAAATACAATTGAACTAAAATAAAATAAAAAAAAATTAAAAAAAGACCGGAACAGAAAGCAAGTATTGATAAAAGATTACCCCTTATTTAGATAAAAAAAACCTGAGGCTGAAGAAAAACCAAAATAAAACTATATCGGGAATCTTAGAGCGACCATTTTCTGCCCTGTTTTGTTCCCTAATCGGAAGCTATCTTCACTCCTTTTATTTTAATCTAATTTGGCTTTTAATTTATTAACTATTATTAGTATAGATTCAATTGATAATATTAATTTCAAAACTGATGTACATGCAATAAACTAAAGAATATATATATTACAGATCTAAAAAAGATTAACAATTAGATTGAACCTCGGAATAAATAGTCTCTGAAACAGATATACACAAAGAATTCTTTAATCTAATTTAATTTACTAAATATTTTAAAAAGTATAATAAATTAATCAGATTTGGCAGTTGAACCAATTATAATCGATCAATTTCCCTTTTCTAAAAAAAAGTAAAACTGGGGAAAATTAAACGAAAATTAAAGTAATATTTTTTTCTCTTAAACCCAAAATAGGCAACCGATGGATTTCTTTTACGAATACCGTTTTATTAAAAATTCATTAATGTGGCAAAAATCAAAGTGAAAAGAAAAGGAAAGAAGCATTGCAGATCAACTCCAGATTATAAATTACAATGATGGAATTAACTTTAAGTAAAATAATTATTAAAAATTAACGAATTAAGAAATAAATATATGCAAAATAAGGCATAAATTAGATACGTAAACGAGAGATTTTCTTAGATTGAAAAAATTACTAGAATAGTAATTATTTTGACAAATTTGTATAATAAGTGAAAGAAAAAAAATTACTAAAACGGTAATCTTTAAATAACTAACAAAACTCGTAATAACTATTTCTTAAAATTATGCATTTAATTAATTTAATTAATTAAAAAAAAGGCTGTTTTAATGCAATACTAAATCTAAATTTAAACTTAAAATATAATCTTATTGTGTTTGTGTGAAATTCAAATGGAATTTTACTGAATTGTTATCGTTAAATTATTATTATTTTTTATTCTTCTTATTTTCTTGTATATATATATGAGTATGGTTTCAACTCAATTGATATCAATTAATGTCATATTGTAGTTAAAAATAGTGAAATGATAAGGAACAAATTAAAATTAAAGAATATTAAATGCGGGTACTACACAATAAAGCTAAGCGAATATGTGTGGGAGAGCAAAGAGCAATCCGAAGAAGCACAAAGAAAAAAACAAACCCACTCTTCTTTTAACATGCAATTCCCCCCTTTACACTTTACACTTTATAAGCAACATAATAAATTCTTATTGTTTTCTATTGTATTGCAAGGAAACGTTGATCCTGTCTAAAATAATCTCCTGTTTTAATTTAAAAAACAGGATATTCTCTTTTAACTTATTATCGATCTATATGTATATGTATCTGTATCTATATCTATGTCACTATTTCATCTTAATATATTTCTTTTTGTATATACATTATTTATAATCTATCTATAGAAACACATAGCCATAACTTTACCCTCAACCCTTTTTTTCTAAAAAAAAACGCATCCGTCAGTTCTTGTGTGAGTGTGCCGCACATATATAAGCCGCCTTTACCCCTGTCACAGATCAAATCAAATCAAATATAGAAAAAAATAATTCACGATCTGATCACGCTTTAGTTTTGTTTCATATTTAATTTTTAATCTAATTTTTTATTATTAGAGCATACAGAGCACCTTTGATCTTTATATCATTTAGGTCTGCATGATCCTTGATCTGAATAATATCTATATCAGATTGTTTTATTCTCTAGTCGTTTTATATTTCATAGGCTTTCCCCTTTGATCTATATTTTTTTTTTTTTGGTTCAAATTATTTTTAGCCACTGTCAAATATTATCATTTTTATTCGTATATCTCTTTGGTTATTCATTTTCATATATCGCTAGTATAGTGATTTAATCAACTAGTCATTCCTTTAACTATTAATCCAATTTTTTATCGATCATCTTTTAATTTGAAAGTTTTTTCCTTGTCTCTTCGCTTTTGCATATTCTTATTTTTTTTTTTGCTTGTTTAAAAATACATCATATTTTTTTTTCTCATTTTTTTCTATTGCATCTTCAGATACATACACATTAAATCATGCCAAAAAGTCCGAGTGCTAAAAAGGTAACAAGGAATATTGCAGATGCAGCTACTAATAAATCACATAGACATACAAGAAGTTTAGCTAATTTTCTTTCATCTTCATCCTCGGTAAATACAACTCCCAAAAAGGTTAAAACCGATGAAAAGAAAAATATTTTTGGATCATTATCGAAGAGGAAGAAAGATCAACAACCAGCACAACCTATACTATCTTTATCTTCATCGCAACAACAGCAGCAGCAGCAACCAAAACAATCTGATAAAAATTCAATGAATAGTTATATTGAATCTACATTAGGTATAGATTTAAAAAATAAAAAATATTCAGAGGAATTATTAACATCTATGATCAATTTAAAAGATAATGATACCCTATTAAATTTAGAAAGAATTCGTAATAGAAATCTTAAATTAACATTGAAATTGGTTTCAAAATGTCAACTTTTAGGCCTTAACCTTGATGATATATTTGTTGATGAAAATACAAAAGATCAATTATATATCCCATTGGATATAGAATCACATGACGATAAAAAAGATGAAATATCAGAAGATTATGAAGATTATTCAGTAGATGATATAGATGATGATGAAGGTGGTGAAGATGATGATGATGACAATGGTGGTGATGATGATGATGAGGACAATGGTGGTGATGATGAAGAAGAAGAAGAGGAGGAAGAGGAGGAAGAAGAAGACACTGAGTTAAGTAAAGAATCAACAAAATCACCTTCATTATCAGGAATTACTAGGAAGCTTAGAGATAAAAAGGAAACTCCACCTTCCACTGCATCATCATCAGCAGTAGTTTCTAAGCCTAAAACACATAGAAGATCACAGACTACAAATGATATCAATACTAGTACTTCAGTTTGGAAAATAAAAATCCCAAAGGTACAAACAAAGACAGAATTCCAATTTCACAATTGGCATGGGCCAAAGGAATCATTGGAACCAAATGAGGATAGAACTACATCTAAACCTTCGGATAATCCACCATCTTCTCCAAAGAGAAAAATGTCACAAACTGATTTACAACCTTTAATGGTAGCTGCTGCTTCTGTCATATCACCAACAACAACACCCACTCACAAAAGAACTAGATCAGATTTATTTTCTCATCAACAACAAATGTCACAAATTGTACCTTCTCCAACTCCCTTAGTTCAACATCCAGGTTCATCATCTTTACTTTCATCACCATATCAACATCATCAACAACAATTTGGTCAACCTCCATCAGCGTATCCAACAAGACAACAACAACAACAAGATTATCCAGGTTCTCCTTATGGAAGATATATGCAAAGTCCAAGTAGACAAATGATTCCTCGTCATCAACGTACACAATCTCATCAAATTACAGGAAGTGAACAAATGTCACCAGAAAGATTAGGAATGATTAATAGACCAACTTATGAACATCAAGGAGATCCACCTTCTTATCCTATTCAATATCCATTGTATGGATCACCTGAGCATCAACATCAGCAACCACATCATCATCATCAACATCAAGGTGTAGTGTTACCACCACCTGGTCCACATCATCATCAATCCCAATCATTTTACTTACCTCAACAACAAATACATCCACCACCACCACCTCCTCCTCCACAAAATCAGTCTTCACCTTACCAACCGGTTATTCAAAGTTCACCACAACAACAGTATAGATTTCCAAGTATTCCTCCAAACCAACCACCAAATTCACAATTATTTCCAGCACCACCTCAACCTCCTGTTCTTCAACAATCAGCACCAACTTCTAGTAGATCATCAAAGGGTTCTTTCTCATTAAGATCCGAATTATCACCAAATGTCCCTAATGTGTTACCTTCTCTAAGAACTAGTATTTCTTCACCTGATAAAAGAGCTTCTTTGCTAATAAAATCTCCAACTAAAAAAGATATTTCATATGTTATGAATAATCCAGTTGATAATGATAATGATAAAAACACTAATACTAATGAATCTGATAAAAAATCAGATAACGAAAAAGCACCTGCAGAAAAAGAGAATTGATTTGAAAAAATTGTATCACTACACATATACATATATACATTTCTGATTAATTCTTTTTATTTTTTTCATATATATTTCTTTGCTATTTAATATCTCTAGAAAATCTATACCAAAATATACAAACCCCATAATAATAACTGTAAAAAAATGTCGGACTTTCTCAAAATTAAAATACCGCTACTTTGGTTTGGCAGTGCGCGGATAGCGGCCGAAAGAGATCTGAGGGTTTTAGCAAAAAGAGAGTTTTTTTTCAGTCATCATTTAAACCACTCAAAAAACCCTGTTTTGTTATAACTGTTGTGGGGAAACGATTATTTGATTATCTTGTTGAATATACTTTCTTTATTAAGCTTTTTATTTTATATTATTTAAGTTCTCTTGTATGGTTTTTTTTGGTTCATAAAGTTTCCTATGATCTTGGCTTAAAATCAATATCTTGTGAGAGTTTGATAGGGAAAAAATAAAAATAAGGATACATTTCCGATAAATAATAATATACAAGATGGAAAAGGAAGATATTGAACTTCGGAGTTCAAAGCAAGAGTCACATGTGGCGGATGATAAAAATACAACTATTGAATCTAATTTCCAAGGAAATTTGAAAAAAAATCAGGATTTAAATGATCATAATAATGAAGTCTCATATACTGATTCAAGCGATGAGGAAGAACAAAAGAATGATGAACCACCATATACTATCCTTCGAACAAGTGAAAAATATATTATATCATCATTACTTGCAGGAATAGGTTTAGTTTCATCATTATCTATGCCTATTTATTTTCCTATTCTTACTGTAATGGAAAAACATTTTAATATATCAACTGAACAAATCAATTTAACTGTTGTATCTTATTTAGTTCCTCAAGCTATATCACCTGTATTTGCATCATGTTTAGCTGATACTTATGGTAGAAGACCTGTATTATTAGGATGTTTATTCTTTGCTACATTATCTAATATAGGGTTAGCTGTAACTAATGTATATTGGTTACTTATATTATTAAGATGTTGTTTAGCTACATCCGCTGCACCTACTATATCTATTACTATAGCATGTGTTGGTGATTGGATTCAAAGACATGAAAGAGGTCAATTTATTGGGATAGTTAACGGATTTTCCTTGATGGGTCAAGGTTTTGCACCATTTGTTGGTGCTGTTGTTGATATTTGGTTAGGTTGGAGAAGTATATTTTGGTTTAGTGCATTAGTTGATTTTATTGTTTTTATATCTGCTTTTTTCTTATTACCAGAAACTAAAAGATCATTAGTTGGAAATTTATCAGCTCAACCATTAAATATAATTAATAGATCACCAATTGTTTACTTCTATAGAAAGAGATTAGTTGATAAAGATAGAGTGACTGTTATTGTACAAAAGGATAAATTAACATTCAAAACATTACTTGAACCCTTTATAATTTTATTTAAAGTTGAAATTCTATGTGTTTTAATGCCATCTACATTTATGTTTGCAATTTGGAATACTTCACAAACAAGTGTAAGTAATGCATTTGGTGGTGAACATTATAAATTATCAACTTTAAAAATTGGTTTATGTTTCTTTGCTCCTGGTTTAGCTTGTATGTTTGGTACAATCTTTTCTGGTAAGATCTTAGATATTTATTATAGAAGAGTTAAAAGAAACTATGAATTAAAATATAAAGATGTGGATCCTTCTGAAAGACCTATTTTTAATATAGTTAAAGCAAGATTAGGATTAGTTTATTATCCCATGGTAGTTGTTATTCTTGCAGCAATTGGATTTGGTTGGTCTTTAAGATATGAAATCAGTATTGCACCAGTTTTAGTTTTCTCATTTTTAATTAGTCTTTGTTCAATGTATCCATTAACTTGTTCTTCAACTTTATTAGTTGATTTATTCCCAAGAAAATCATCAATTGCTGTATCATTACTTAATTTATTAAGATGTGGATTATCTGCTATTATAATTGCATGTTTAGATAAGATGGTAAATAAGATGACCTATGGAGGTACATATACTTTCTTAGCTGGTGTTACTATCCTTAGTAGTTCTTTATATTTTTATTTATTTATAAACAGTGAAAAGATAGTTATTAAAAAACATCAAGAAGATATTGCTGCTGCTGCCGCTGATGAAGCTGCTATTGCTGCTGCTATTGCTGCCGCTGCCGCTGCGAATTCTACTAGTTCTAGTATTAAGGATACTGAAAAATAATTTTAGGTTTAATTGAAATGAGTGTTAATCTCTTTTGCGTAATAAATAAATAATTAATAATTAATTAGAGAATATAATAAATGATTTTAATATTAAAAAAACAAATTTATTTAACCTAAGAAAAACCGTTGAAATATGCAAAAGAACCGAGGTTAAATTTGCGCTCAAAAAAAACTTTCGAAAGGAACTAAAATATTCAAGGGTTTACTATTTTCTATCTGTTTAAGTTTTTCCAGGTACCAAGAAGTATATCTTTCAAGTTTAGAAAAAATGACTACTGAAATTCCATTACCAGAAGTTAAAGGTAATAAATTTATAATCAAAAAAGCTGTTTATCAAAATTACAGTACCCCAGCTCAAGTTAAAGAAATCGAGTTTTCAATTCCTACACCAGCTAAAACTGATACAAATGGTAAACCAATATTAGTTAACCCTGATGAATTGTTAATTAAAGTAAAAGCAGGTTCAGTAAATCCTGTTGATGTTGTTATGAAACATTTATCATTTAAATATTCATTCAATGGCTCAAAATATAAAGCTGCAGGTATGGATTTCTGTGGTATAATTGTTCAAATGGGTGATCAAGTTAATAAACAATTATTAAAGAAAGATTGTATTGATTCAGATCTTGCTATTGGTGATGCAGTTTATGGTTTTATTCCTCCAAGTGGTGTATATGGTGGATCATATGGTGAATATTTTGTTACTAAGGCTTCAGTTATTCAAATGGTCGGAAAAGTCCCAACTGGTATGCCATATGAAAAATCTGCTTCATTACCATGTGTTTGTTCAACTGCTTTAGAAACTATTAGAACCTATAAAGGTGATACTTTAAAAGGTAAAAATGTTTTAGTTCTTGGTGGTGGTGCATCAATTGGTTATTTTGCAACTCAATTTTTAAAGAATTATTTCGAATGTGATCAAGTTGTTGTTACTTGTTCTGAATCAAGTAAACAAGATTTACTTGATGTTAATGCAGATGTAATTATTGATTATAGAAAAGGTGATGAATATGTTAAAGAAAGTTTATTAAACTTTGTTAAAGAGCATGGTAAATTTGATTATATTTATGATGCTATTAGTTATCCTCATATTTATACATATCTTTATGATATATTAAAGACAAAACAAGAATTTGGTAATTTAGCAATGATTCCAGGTTCAGCAACTATGGATTATTCAAATATTTCTGTTAAAGATTTTATACCAGATCTTAACTTCTAGAAACTTTTATTAGCTTCAAAATTTGGATTAAGTAACTACGATGTATCTATCGTTACTGTCAATGGTATTAAACAAGTATATGAAGTTGTTGATAAGTTATACACTGAAGGAAAGTTAAAGATTAGAATTGATTCAGAATATTCTTTAGAGGAAGTAAATGAAGCAATGGCTAGAGTTGCATCAGGTAAATCTATAGGTAAAGCTGTAGTTAAAATTGAATGATTTTTTTATGTTTTAGTTATTCAATTATCTATTTACTGTATAGACATGTATATCTCTTTTAATTCAAATCATTCATACGATCGATAATAAATTTGTAAAAATACTGACAGAAATGACTCTTAAACATGTCTAGCCGGTTAATTGTCTTGCTCGGTGAAAAAACACAACCAGTTAAATAACATGTGCGAGTAATATTTTCCACTTTTATTTGTTATACTTATGTTCTTTTTCTTTATTTTATTTTAATATCTTAATGCTGTATATATTATGTTAAATCGTGTGGTTTATTATTCTTAGTAATGATTTCAATGCATATCATTTCAGTGTACCTGCTCTACTCATCAATCACTGTTTTCTGTTTTAACTTAGTTACTGCAAACCAAAATAGTCAATATTCTTTAATTAATCTAGCCAGATGTTTTGATGCTAATATCAGAAATATCACTGGCGATGTTCCTCTGTTTGGAAGAACAGGTCTTTTTACTTTGAACGTATATGCACCTGATGCCTCATATAATAGAACAGCATATCATGTCATTGCTAATTATTGCCTTGGTAATTATGCTGCTAGTTTTCCTGTGGCTATTAGTACATTGGGAAATGAGTATGACTCAGATGATATCATTTTTGGTGACATAAATAACGTTTATAATGGTCATGAAGAATTTACTAATATGATTGCTAGGATAAATGATAGAAGAACAACTGGAACAGTATCTACAGATAAAGCCCGAATCATAAATCCGTTCTTTTAAACGGGTTTGAGGCGCCGCGCAATCGATATTCTATGATGATTTATGTCCGTCTTTTCTTAAGATGGGATGATGATAATGATAATAAGCCACTTTTCTTCTTTGTTAATTGATTTAAAAGCTCATTAATATTTGAAATATTCTTATTTATTGATTATAATAGAATATTCTCTAGTATATAGTAATTATATTACAATGTCTACAGATATTAAATTACCAGAGATTAAAGGAGACAACTTTATCTTCAATAAAGTTGTGTATCAAAATTACTCAACTCCATTACAACTTAAACAAGTTCAATTTCCAATTCCATCAAAGAAAACAGATAGCAATGGTGATCCAATATTAGTTAATCCTGATGAGATTTTAATTAAAGTTAAAGCTGCATCTATTAACCCTGTTGATCTTGTTCTTAAACATATTGCCTTTAAACGTTTACCAGGAGGATGTTCAGATAAGGCGATTGGTATGGACTATGCAGGTGTTGTTGTTCAAATAGGTGATCAATTTAAGGATAGATATAATAAGAAAAACACTACTGATGGTGAATTAGTTGTTGGTGATCGTATTTATGGTAATTTTGTCCCAAGTGGTTTATATGGTGGTTCATATGGTGAATATTTAGTTGGTAAAGCATCTACCTTTCGGGTTTTAGGTAAGATTCCAGAAGGTATGAGCTTTACTGAAGCTGCTTCATTACCTGTTGTTGCAGCTACAGCTTTCGAAGTATTATTCAATTACAAAGGTCAATCATTAAAAGGAAAGAATGTTTTAATTCTTGGTGGTGGTACTTCGATTGGTTTTATGACAGCTCAATTCGCAAAGAAATATTTTGAATGTAGTCAAGTTGTTGCAACATGTTCTGAATCTAGTAAAAAAGATCTTACTAAAGTAGGTGCTGATATTACTATTGATTATCATAAAGGCACTAAATATTTTAAAGATGAATTAATGAAATTTGTTAGTGAACATGGTAAATTTGATATTATTTATGATGCAGTTCGTGATGAACAAATTTATCCTTATCTTTCTGAAATTTTAAAAACTAAACAAGAATTTGGTAATTTATCAGTTGTTTTAGGTTCAACTACAATGTCATATTCTAATATGTCTGTATTGGATTTAATGCCAAGTTTAGGTTTCTTAAAAGCAATTGTTTTGTCCAAATTAAGATTAAGTAATTTTGATATTACACCATTTGGTATGTCAGGTTTTAAAGAATTATATCCAGCAATTAAGAAATTATATTCAGAAGGTCGATTTGAATTTAGAATTGATTCAGAATATGATTTAGAACATGTTGAAGCAGCTGTTGAAAAAGTTGCTTCTGGAAAAATCAAAGGTAAAGCAGTTATTAAAATTGATTAAGTATTATTTTGAATTTGTATGTATGTAAGAAAATCCATTTATGTAAGATTTTTAAGTAAATAAATTGAATGAATTACTTGGGAGAAAAAATAATTGATTAATATTAAAGTAAAGAGAGATTTAAAAGGAAAGAAAAGAAAAAATTAAGATAGACAAAAGAGTTAAAGCGAAAATATATAGAATATTTATTAAACATGTTGTTTTTATGCTGAATTATATTTATATGTTGTGAATTATTGAATAGGATAAAATGGTATGAGAATCATTTGGATTCTCTTTTCTAAAAAATATATTGCTCTTGTATTTTTATTTTATTTTTTTAAGCCTTTATTAGTTTGTTTTATTTTTAAAATTAATTAGATGTTAAAAAAAATTAACCTATTGTTGAGCACATTGAACACCTGGTTGACCACCTTCTTCATCATCGTCATCATCATATGCAGATCTACCAGCTTTAGCATGCTTAGCTGGATCAACATCTTGTAATACAACATCATCAATGATGACATCCTTACCCTTTGGAGCAACAACCTTTGGTCTTGGAGGTAAGATAGATTCTAATAATTTAAGGTTTTCTTCACTTGTAAAGTTCTTTTCTGGGAATTTAATATCGAATTTTATAAATAAGTTACCATAACCACCGTGTCTGTAAATTGGCATACCTTTATCAGAGACAACCTTGACATCACCTGGAGAAATAACTTCACCTGGAATTATATCAACCTTTAAGTATTCACCTGAAATATGTTTAATATAGAATTCACCACCGGCTAAAGCAGTTAATAAATCGATGGTATATTCATAGAATAAATCATCACCTTCTCTCTTGAATGATTCATGAGGTTTTTCATCGACAATAAATACAACATCACCAGGAATAATATCTGGATGTTGATCACCTTCACCATTAAAGACGACTCTTTGACCACTCTTCATACCTGGATCAATATGAACTTCTAAGATCTTACGGTCATTGGCAGTTTTCTTACCATTACATGAAGTACATCTATCAGCAGCTGGAATAATATCACCTTCACCATTACAAGCATCACAAGTAGTTTGGAATCTTTGGATCATTGGACCAATTTGTCTGGTAACGAATTTTTGACCAGAACCATTACAACTGGTACATTTCTTAACTGAACCAGCTTTACCACCTCTACCTTCACAAGATTTACATAAGATGGTCTTGTTTAAAGCTAATTTGGCAACTCTACCTTTGTATAATTCTTCTAAAGTACAAGAGATTGAATGTTTGATATCTTTACCTCTTTGTGGACCGGATGGTCTTTGTTGACCACCACCGAAGAAACCGGAACTTCCACCAAAGAATTGAGAGAAGATATCAGAACCATCCATACCACCTGGCATACCACCTTGACCTGATAAACCTTCTTCACCATATTGATCATAGATATCTCTTTTTTGTGAATCACTTAAAATTTCGTAAGCATGAGAAATTTCTTTAAACTTTTCACTTGCTTCTGGAGAAGGGTTCTTATCTGGATGGTATTTTAAAGCAGATTTTCTGTAAGCTTTCTTTAATTCAGAATCAGAAGCATTTGGAGAAACGCCTAATAAGTCGTAGAATTTAGTGTCTTTTGCCATGTTTGATTATACTTGATTTCTTGACTTTGACTATGAGACGATAAGACGAGAACTATTGCAGGAAGTATTTCCGTGGCTATATTTCTAACTATAACTGGTAACTAAGAATAGAGTAAAGTAATAATACCAACAAAATAAAAGATCAATATTTGTGTTACTGCACCATTTGAAATCTTATATCTATATTCGCCCCTTAGCGTTTTGATTTTCCAGAGCCGGCAAAAAAATTTTCTAGAAAAATTTCAGCGATTCTTTTTTTTCTTTGGCAATCTTTGTCTCTTTAGTAAGCGGTGTGAGGTGTTTTGGGTACATGTATTTAGTCTTGGAAGTTCAATAATTAGATAAGAGAATGGAAATATAAGTAATTGCTTTTATATCTATTATTGTTCTTTTTTTTTTGGTATTATTATGGCTTTTTGTGAATTTTATGTTCAAAGAATATGGACCTATTGCATGGATATGCAAGTGATGATAGTGATAGTGATGAAGAAATCAGTACATCTAAGGTCAAGCTTCCACCAGTTAATCCAAGTGTTTTAAACCGCTACACGAAAACGCCAATTCTTAATACCATAAAACCAAATAGTATATCTAATCTTGGAAATTCAAAACAATATGTGACTAGTTTTATATATATTCCAGTTTATATCATAGAAATTCAAAAACAATCAATTAATAAAGAAATTGACTCATGGTTTGCTAATAATTCACTTGATGAATCAATTTTCTACTTAGATCGTGAATATTTAAGTAATCAATTGATAAAAGATCATACTAAAGAACTTCATATTTCTCTCTCATATAATATCAAATTGAAATCATATGAATCCTTGCAATTGTTTATTGGGGAATTGACAAATCAATTTAAAGATATTTTAAAATTAGATTCAATTTCTACACCATTACAATTTGATCCATTAGTATATTTTATGACAAATGAAAATAAAGATAAGATTTTTTTGTGTTTGAAATTAAATGAAAATTCTAAAAAAATCTTGCAACCTGTAGTTAATCTTATCAATTCAATGATACTTAATGAAGATAAAAATAATCAAACATATAATGTAGATAATCTACACTGTTCAATTGGTAAGATTGATATTGAAAAAATTACATCAGATTTACAATTACAATTAGATAATTTAAAACCTTTAAAAATTTCAAATATAAAGACGACAAATGTATATATTAAACCAATATTAAATTCTGTTCACCTACAAGGTATAATGATAACCAATATGACACAAATTGTTAATTTAACTAGTTAAGAAAATAACCCATACGCAAATAGTCAAACACACCTACCACCACCCATTACCCGCCTCACCCACGTTGCAACAAATGCTCAGCAGGAGGCAAACAAGGATAGAAGGGATGTGTGCATATCTATCTGTACATCTTGACACATTTTAACTGTGCTGTACCTAATCAATTACTTTCAAATAACATTTTAATTTTTTAATAAAATCATTCAGCCAATTAATTAATCAATTGATTCAATCATTCATTCAATATATCAATTATAATGTCAGGCTCTCTCTCACCAAATGATCCATTATATGAAGCTACCCCAAAGGATAATGGAGTAGATATAAGCAAATTATCTCCAGAAGAATTAAAAATTTATAAATTATATGGTAAATTACCAAAGATTTCTAATGTTTTAAATTCAAGATTAAAAGATCGTAAATATTTTGATTCAGGTGATTATGCTATGTCAAAAGCTGCTCTTCATAATAGTAATGCAACAACGAATAATAACAATAATACTAGCAATAGCATAAACAGTCTAAATGGTGAAGCTAAGAAAACACATGTAAATGTATTTGCTGATGGTTCAGTAGGTGTAATTAATCCATTACAAAATCCAAATATTTCAAATATTTCAAGAATCAATAGAAATTCCATAAGTGGTGCAACAGCTCCAGGTATTTTATCACTTGGAACAACTAAATCTCAATTAGAAAAGGAATCAACTGGTGATGTGTTTGATGACGATGATGAATAATAGGCGAAAGATATGATAAATATTGATACTTTAGGACATCTACAAATTTAATGCGCTTTCAATGTCTGAATATGTTTTTTTTTGAACTTTTTTTTTACTGGGTTTTTTTTATAATAATTCCATATATTTCTTTTTTTTACCTGATTATCATTATCATATAGATTTATATTCATATTTTTATTATTATTATTATTTACATAACTTACGTATATAATGAATATCTTAATGGGGTAATTTGTTGCCTTTTTTTTTCTTAAAAATTTGTATTTGTTTTTTTTTAATTTTTTTGTCTTTCTATTTTTAATATTTTATTTTAAAGAAAAAAAAACAAATTTTAAATAAAACGTAAACCTGAAATATTCAATTGTATAAATATCTACCAATCTTACCGAATATAATCAAACCAATAAATATAAAAGATCCAATCCACAATAGATCTGAAGCTTGATTACTGATAACATCTGAAAATAATAAATTCTTAAAATTATCAATTAATAAATAGTATACACTTGTAGCTGAATTATTATCATCTAAAGTTAATAAATAACCAATCATGGCACAAAGAGAAACAAATGAAGCTGAAATAAATCCGGTTAATGTAGTATCTAATAATAACCAAATTAAAGGATTTAAAAAACTCCAAATTTGACCTGCTTGTAATGGTGAATTCCATTCAGTTTTTTTCATTAAATATGAAATTCCAATAAATGAAATGAATAATCTAACTAAAGATCTACCATTATTTTTAAATAATGGTTTTGAACTAATATTTAAATTTTGAAATATTAATTTATCAAATATAGGTTGTGTTGAACCTAAAATTATACCTTCAATTGAATTATTTACAATTGATTTAAGATTAAATTTATTATCATTTGAAATTGAAATAGATGATAAATAATCTGAAATTGTATTATTATTTCTAAAATTTAATAAATGAATAATTCTATATTCTGTTAAATTTGGTAAAATTGGATTAGATGTATGAAGTTTCTCTACTAAAACAATGTATAAATTTCCTAATATACTCAATACTAATAATGCTTTTATAATATTTAAAATTGAAATATTATCGTATTGATGTTTTCTTTGATTTTCACTGTCCCTTAAAGCTTGTTTTGTATCAAAATCATGAATATTTTGTCTATCCCTTTTTAAATCTTCTGCTAAATTTTTATATATATCATTTGAATCATCATCAATATCTTGATTTTGATAAATTGAATATAATTGTGGTTTAGTTAAATTAACTACGGAGTCATTGTTAACAGATGACCCTGAAATTGATCTTCTATTCATAGTAGAAGACATTGTTTATAAATATAACTAGCTTAAATAAAAATATTAGATATAGAAAATAGCAATACTATATTACTCTCGTATAGAACTTGACACTTTTGAATTGTTCATGAATTGCCATCTTTTCATCTTCGTCAGCCTCAAAAAAGAAAGAAAATAGAAAAATATCGACCCGTCGGCGACCCACATACGACGCGACGGAATCGACAAAAATAGAAATAAAAAAGACGCGACGCGACTGTATTAAATATTACGAGACGACGCCAAAAGAGACAATATATCCCAATTAGGAAACTATCTCATAAATTCGCAGCTTCGTGTTTCTGGAAACTGGCAGGTCTTTCTTCCTTCAGATTTACTCTCCTTGAATTCTTTCTTTATGAATTAAATTATATTTTTTTTATATTTATTTCATATCAAGCTAGTTAGTGATTGTCATAGTCTGTTGCTTTGTTTTGCATATCCGTTTTCCGCTTATTTTGCATCAGTTTTTATCTTTCCTCCCATTGCTTCCTAGCCAGATCTGGACATCGACTCCTTTAAGTAGCAAATCTTGCTTGATCTATTTTAGTAAAGAGAAAATTTTTCATTTTTTTAAAAAAAATCACAATAATATCAAACACAATATACTAATTCATAAACATTCACAATGCCAGAAGTTTATATTGCAACATATACAAACGTATGTACAGTTTGATTGTTATATCCTAACGAAAAAAAACAATAGAAAAAACTTTTTTTACATAAAAAATTTTCCCTTTTAGAATCTCCTTTACTAACTTAATTTTTTTTTATTTATTTATTACTTTAGGTAGATGTTTATGAAAGTGAATTTGAGAAAATACCTTTAATGAGAAGGTGCTCAGACAACTGGGTTAATGCTACACAAATATTGAAAATTGCAGGTTATGGTAAAGCTCATAGAACAAAAATTTTAGAAAAAGAAGTTCATTCAAAAGTTCATCAAAAAATTCAAGGTGGTTATGGTCGTTTCCAAGGTACTTGGATTCCATTACAACAAGCTATTGATCTTGCTGAGTTATATAAGTTAAGTAAAGAAAGTATGCCAGTTTTATATTATAAGCCAGAATCAGATCCTCCTTTAAAAAGAAAACCTAAGGCTGCAAAGGGGGCTTCAAATGCTTCTTTAACCTCTCAATTTCCAACCACTGCATCAAAGGACATAGGTGACATGAATGAATCAAAACATGCTAAAGCTACCGAATTATCTGTTGCAACTGCTGCTACTACTGCTGCTGCTTTATCTGCCTTGAAAAAGTCCTCTGTAGTTTCTAAAGAGCCAAAGCCTAAACTCAATGCTAATGGTGAACCAAGAAAAAAGAGACAATACAATAAATCAAACAAGAAAGCTGCACCGGTCGCTATTGCTATTGATCCAAATGCCAAAAGTTCAAATAATAATCCCTTTGCTCCTTATTCTTTTCTTGGTGATAAGAAAAATGCTGTCGCCCCTACATTTTATAACCAACAACAACAATCTCAGCAACAACAGGCACAACAACAACAAGCTATTGTTCAATCTCAAGTTCAACAACATGCTCAACAACAAATGGTTATGGTAGCTCAACAACAGCAACAACAAGGACAAGTATCTGGAATTCCAAATACTAATAGAATTCAATTTGCTGAACAACATCAACAGAGACTATATCATCCTCATACATTTGGTTCTCTTTCAACAACAGATGGATCTCAAGATGAATTTCAATTAAATAGAAGCAACTCAGATACATCTAATTCTTCTGACTATGAGCAAGAAGCTAAAAAGAATTTTCATATGCAACAACAACAACAACAACAACAACAGCAACAGCAACAGCAACAAATTTTCTTTCAACAACAACAACAGCAACAACAGATGAATAATCCACAATTCCCTGTTGGTATCCCGCATCCTTTAGCTGGAAATATGTATCCGCAAAATTTTATACCAGCTCAAGTACATCCAAATCAACCACCGCAACTTATGCATCAACCGCCTCCAATGCAACATAGACCAATTGAAGATCCAATGGAAGAGCAAACAGATATTGAAGACGACGATGATGATGATGGGCAGATGCATTTTGTTCAACCAAATCCAACAAGTGAACAAGATGAAGAAGATGATTATTACACTGAAAGATTATTAACATTCTTCTCTTCTGATACAGAGCCAATCCCTGAATTTTTATTACAACCTACAATTGGCTTTAATATTAATAAAGGAATTGACAATGAAGGTCATACTCCATTACATTGGGCATCATCTTTAGCTATTGTTAATATTGTCGAATTATTAATTAGTAACAGTGCTAATCCTTTAGCATTAAATCTCGTTGGTATGAATGCATTAAGTAAATCTGTTCATTATACTAATTCATATGATATGAAGAATTTCCCAATTTTATTAAACTTATTGAAGCAATGTTTAATTGTACCAGATGCTCAAGACAGAACTGTATTCCATTATTTGATGGAAATGATTTTCTTGCCAAATAAATTAAACTGTGTTGTTTATTATTTCAATGAAATTATTAATTTTGCTATTGTACAACAACGTGAAACCAATAACCAAAGTAAAAATTTATTAAAAATTCTGTTAAATCATCAAGATAATCAAGGTAATACTGCTCTTCACATTCTCTTGAAAGGTTATATGAAAGGTGCTAATGCTATGAATGATGAAGATATTCAAATCAAGAATTTAATTGCATCTTTAGTCAAATATGGTACCGATTTATCAATTGTTAATTTTTCTAATGAATCAATTGTTGTTCCTTTTGAAATTTTAGAAGAGATGTCAGAAGAAGCAAAATTACCAAAAGCTCAACAACCACAATTAAGAACAGCTTTTCCTCATCTTCAAAACCAGCAACAACATCATCAATTTCAACAACATTTACAAATGCAATTACACCAACAGCAAAGTTTTCAAGTTGCTGATCCTATTCCAGTTCCTTTACCTCCTTTAAATTCAATGACTATGTCACTTGATGGTATGAATATGGGTATGGATAATAATAATGTCGTTGGTATGAACTTAAATCAAGCTATTATACCTATTAATACTGGTGTTGTTAATATGAATAATGGTGCTATCATAGGATTACCTCACATGCAAATGCAAACATTCAGTTCACCAGCAGGTATTCCTCCAACTCCACAACAAATACAACAACAATTGAATAAACAAAAAGGTGATGAATCTTCTAAAATGGATAATAAAGTGGATGATGATGATAGTACAAGAGATGAAATTTCAGAAAATAAGGAAAATCTTAGTGATATATCTGTTGTTTCTGAACTTGTTGGAGAAAATTCTAAATTAAAGGGACATAATGTTAAAATCAGAACAGTTGGTCTGGCAAGAAAGAAGAGAACATTACGTGAAATGCAACAACAAGAAGAACTTGTTAAATCAAAAGCTGTTGAAACTGAAAAGGAATTAAAAACAATTGCTGAAGAAGATGATGAAGAACCTACTAAAGTCGTTTCAAAATTAAGTCGTAATGGAAGTGTTTCTGATAAGATTAAAAGTTTTACCAAAGATATTAATACCGTATTAGGTACTTTAACTGAATCTTTTGATACAGAATTAACCTCTGTTAATGATGAATTACATCATAATATGAAAACTACTTCTAAAATTGAATCAGATATTCAAGAATTAAAATCAAAGAATGGAAAATTCTTAGAAAATATCTTTTATGATGATATTGAAAAATCAATTGAAATCAATGAAAAAATGGATGCGTCATCTTCAGAATCTCAAACTTTAACATCTGAATTAAATTCAAAGAAAAATACATATTTTGAAAAATATTTAACAACTAACTCCAATCTTGAAAGACTTTATGAAAGATCACAATCTTTAGAACTTGCAGGTTTAGTTCACATTCAAGAAAGCAAGATTGAAAAATCAGATATTCAAAATGTACAACAAGATGTTGATATTATAATTGGAACTAAAAAATACCCAAAGAATTTGAAATTAGCTGTTGAATTATGTCTTTTACAAATCAAAAGAAGAAAGTTAATCAATTCTATGATAACTTCCATTGGTGGTTTAACTAATGATAAAGTCACTAAGCTCTATGAAAGACATCAGCAACTTGATCAAACAAGCAATGCCAATGGAGATGAAGATGAAGATGACGATGAAGATGCTAAATTGGAGCTTGCAGATTTAGATAAAGAAGAACTTGAACAAAGAAAATTAGATGCTAAAATTCAATTAAACAAGAAATTATTATCTTTAATCTGTAATTTACAAAATGATGAAATTGATAAGGACCTTTTAACAGGAATTGAAAATAGATTAGTTGCATAAACTGTATATTATATATTTAACATAACACTTAGTAAAAGAAAACAGTATATGACCACCTCACACACGAGAAAAAAAAAAGATAAGTTAAAGTACATTGCGCCGCATGATCGGATGATGCATGAACCTGCGTCATCTCACCTCGTATTGATTGTGTGCGTGATTATTCAGCCAGAATAGGCAATATTTTTGATTAAAATCATTTCAAGCAAAACAGCACATGTTATTTATTTCTATAAGATTTTGAATTTTTTTTTCTGTTATAAAAATTTTCAAAACAGAATAGAATCTATATTCTTTGTTCTATGTTGTGTATTTAGAGTTTTGTATAAATAGCTAATGTTATCTAACAGAGGTACATGATTGCAAAATGTATTGATCTTATTCACTATCAGCAAATTTTCTAACTACTACTCACTGGCTTATTATTTTGTGAAATAAAGCCCATTTATTGTAGTTATTGATATGGTTAACCATTCATTTCCTGATAATTGGGAATCAGTTGCAGATGCAGATCTCGATGGAGCTACCATCTATAGTTCTGAGAATATTAAGGAAGAAATAGATTTTGGTGAAGTCATTCATCTGGCTGATGAATATGTCAATCAATCAACCACAGAAGAATACAATTCAGTTGAAAAGACGGTTGAAGAATTAACAGGAAATGACCTTTTAGGATGGATTGCTAATGAGTTGCCACTTATAACTGCTAGTCTCCCAGATCCCAAAATTCCCATTACTGAGGATGTTTCATATATTGAAAATATTGTTGAAGAAATGAAAGTTAAAAATGATCCAGTAAATTATCCTATAGACGAAAATATAAAAACAATTGATATTATGGATTCTTTGGCTGTGAATGAAATATCAAATAATGTTTGTGATATTTCTACTAAACAGGTCAAAAATAACTCTGTTCCTTTCTTTTTCAACGGAGGTGAAATGGAAAGTTTTGTTCAATCTATTATTGATTCATCTACAATGCATATATCAAATGATTTTGATCTTTCTTCTTCTGGTATGTTTATTGGTCAGAATTACTCGGACGCTACTCTTTATAATACTGAATTGGATTTTGGGGCATTAAATTATACCATTCCAGATATTCCAGAAGAATACTGTAATTCTGATGGAAGTGATACTACACTAACTCCACAAAATAACTCAAATTCCACATTTTCTATTTATTCATTAGAGTCTAACTCCAAATTACAGCATGTTGCCGAAACTGAGATAGTCTCCACAAATACTTTATGTGCCTTAGAAAACAAATACAAATCAATTTTAACTAGTGATACCAAGGGAACTAAATACGAAATATTTTATAACTATATGACTGTTAATAAGGATTGGTATACCTTATTTTATGCTCCTTTTGTTACGTTCAATGGTATTACTTATAGGAAAATGTTTACCAATTCATACAAGGATAATGGGATTTACGCATATGAAGAAAATAAAAATTCCTCAAAATTTGGGTTCAAAAGATTTCAGTCTAGTTCAGACGATACTGAAACCAACTTTTATGAACCTCTTGTTTTCAGATATCTTACTAAACGTAAACATTTAGCAAAGCATTCCAGATACGGTTTATGTCCATATTGTACTCCTAGCAAAGAAGAAATGGAAAATGAAGGATTTGATTATTTAAATAACTACTTCTATGAAATGAACAACTCTAGTTACTTACATCATGTCACTAAACATCATGGTGTGTTTTCTAATGGACTTGAAATGCCTTATCCTTCAGCTATTGGTAAAGCAATTGAACTTAAGAAAAATAAGGTTGGTATAGTTGAAAATATTATTGAAGCAGCTGAATGTCCTCAATGTCAAAAAGTTATAAAACTTGGTAAAAGTGAAAATGGAAACTGTAAGCTATTGGGTTTCTTTAGACATTTATTAGAGCATAATAAAGGTTTTAGACTATCCGAATATCAATCCAGAAATGGTAAAAGGGGTAATGTTTCTTCTTCTACTTGATTCCACTATTCTTATTATAAAGTTTTGTCCGTTAGTTATTTCGTTCTAAATTATTATGCATATTTTATTTATTTTATTCTTGTATTAATTAGTGTATGTCTACTTATTTGTGTATTATTAAATGTATTATTAAATTTTAAATTGAGATAATATTTATTTAATAAGTTAAATGTAAGATTGTTAGTTAACTCAGATTGGAAACCGATTAGATATACTCAGCGAATTTATATGTTTACTTTTCAACTGCATGACAACATTTTATGCAGTTGCATAATTTTTCTCTACATGACCACGTAAATTAACGTTAACTATGGCATTATTGGCCACTTCTTTTTCAATAAGCTCAATACATATTCTTAACTATGGGTTTTTTTAAAATTTGTAATTATTGTCCAAAAAGATGACTTTTTTAATCATTATTTCGATAAATAAGATAAAAATAATAAGAAAAGTAGATAATTCTGCTATTTTTAATGAAAAATGGATCTCCAAAATTATCATATAAATACAAAGTCCCCCTCATTTATAAAGTAAGAATTATTGGTTCTTTTCGAAAAGATTTCTTCAAGTCTTTTCTAATTTTTTACACGCAGTCTTTGCTTACAACATTTTTAAGTGTTTTAATCTTTTTTTGTCCTTACAAAAAAAACACTCCTGTTTTTGAAATCATGACAATTTCTAAACAAGTCGGCACCGGTTTAGCTACTACTGCTTCTTTATCCACCGGTAGCAGCCAAGCCGTCGACAATTCTTCCATGAATATTGATTTATCAGCTTTTGATGAAGACTATGAGGCAGCCTTCAATGAAGCACTTTCCTTTGTTGGGGATCTTAACCCATCAGTCTCATCATTCGATGAATCAGAGAAATCAGTTTATGACCACTCAGGTTCTGAAAATGTTCAAGAACCTGAATCAGAAGAATCTGACACCGGTTCAGACTTAGATTCTCTCTTTGAAGAAGACTCTAATGAACCAACTGAAGCTAGAACTTCGGTAGTCAAACCTGGTATGTTAATTCTCCCAACTGGTAATTACCAAGAAGAAAGAGAAAAAGAACAACCAGCTGTCAATGTTGAAATCTCTGCTGAATTGCAAGCTTTCTACCAAAACTTGTTAACAGAAGACTTTGAAACATTTGTCAAAAAACTTACCAGTCAAGATACTGAAGAAGCTCAACCAGAGACTTCTTTAGTTGAGATGGTTAATGAATTGGATGATCTTGAATCATATTTTCAACATCCAATTTCCGTTGAACAACCAATTTATGTTGAACAACCAATTATTGTTGTACAACAATTAGAAGAAGTTTCATTAACTGAAGATGAAATCAATGCTTTAGGAGATTTTCTTGCAGGAAAGATGATTGCTGAAGAAGAAGCAGCAGGAAATCTTGAATATTATTCATCTGCATTAAACCCTCCACAGTTAATGGATGTAACAGAATTAGACATTTCTGATGAATCCGTTTCATCTGATTCTTATTCAGAATCAACTCCAATGGGGTCTGAGGAACTTGTTTCTCAACCAACTGAAATCATGAATAGTAATGTTAAATTATTTAATAATCAATGCATTAGTGATTCCCATGTTCATTCTCAAAATAAATTGAAGACAACACATTCTGAAATTTATGAAAATTACATGGTAAATGATTCACGTTGGTATATTGAATTATATGGTCCTCATACAACCTTTAATGATATTACATATACTAATACATTTAGAGGTAGAGATAATGATATCTATTCATACGAAGAAAATAAAAATTCTTGTATGTTTGGTTTCAAACGTTTTGGAAGAGAATCACAAGCTCCAAAAAGCGTCAATTTCTACGAACCTCTTGTTTTCAGATACCATACTGAAGATAAACGTTTCGCAAAACACTCTAGAGATGGTTTATGTCCATATTGTGTTCCTTCAAAGGAGGAATTTGGAAATAAATCATATGATTTCTTAGATTCATATTTCTTTGAAATGAATAACTCAGGTTATTTACATCATGTTACCAAACATCATGGTGTCTTCTCTAATGGGTGTGAAATGCCTTATCCTTCAGCTATTGGTAAAGCTAAAGAAATCAAAGATAACAAAACTGGAAAGGTTGAAAATGTTATCGAAGCCGTTGAATGTCCTGATTGCCAAAAAATTATTAAACTTGGTAAAGGTGATGCAGGTAATTGCCAACTGTTAGGATATTTTAAACATTTGTTGGAACATAACAAAGGTCGTAAGAACTGTAGAGATAGAAACAACAGAAACGGTAAGAGAGATAGAGTAGGAAAACCTTAATTTATAATTACTGGTGGCAGTAATTAATTTTTAACTATAGACATTTTTTATATTGTATGATATTAATTAAAAAAAAAACTAAAAAAAAAAAAAACTTGAATTAATTGTATTTTTATTTTAACTCTTTTTCTTTTTCTATATTATTATTGTATATTATCTGTATTCTAATTTAAATTGACTAATTATTATTTATTTAATGGGTTCTTTATGTATTTGTATTAATAATCTGATATTAATTGGTTTTACCGTAAATTTTCCTTTTTTAGGAAATAAAATTCTAGATTTTGTTGATTGAAAAACTAATCTTGTAATTCATAATGTGCCAAAAATATTTGAACTATTTAACTAAAAGTATCATTTAAACCAATCAATTATTTATAATGAAAGAAAATAGAAACTTAGTTTCTTTTATTCTCCTATACAAAAAGAAACCAAAGATCTCATTGAAAAGCAACATCCCGAACGTCGTATATTGATTTCTTTTTTAAAAGATTCTTAATTCAAACTATTTTTCAATGCGATTTTTCTAAGGTAGATATATTATATCATTTAATATATGATAGATGATAGTGTACTTATCTATAACCTAAAATTATTATATATATATATTATAAATACAATAAAACAAAAAAAATACACTACTTAAAATTATAGCAACCACGCATTTAGTCAGACCCCCTTTTAGAATATTTCACCCGGGTAACTGAAAAAGAAGATGTAAAAGAAAAACAAAAAAAGAAGAAAAAACCAAAAGTACTTCTCAATATTGAAGAGGATACACGCGTACTCTGTTAGTTCCTTTTAATTTAATCTTTTCAAAATATCCGATCTATCTAATCACCCAAGTGATCTATCTCAAATTAGCCACTGTTGTTACTTTTTACATCTCACTGCTGCTATTTTATAGATTTAAACAGCATGTCTGCCGATCCGTCCCCATCTTTGGCAGCAGCCCCTTCTGTGAATGCTCCCAATGGTAATGGTAATGGTGTCGTTGTAAACACTCAAGTTCTTCCACATCCTCCACCTCAACAACCTAAAGTTATTCCTGCCGAACTAGATTTCCCAGAAAATGTTGAAACTTTAAATACTTATCTTAGACGTGTCAGAGAATTACTTGAAGTTGACTCACACCCATCTGAAAAATTAGGTATATTTAAAGTTTTACAAGAAGTAGATCAACAACATGTTAAATACGAAAATGATATTCAAGAAATGTCCAACTATTTTAAAGATCTTAAGAACGAAGATGTCAATGCTGATTTATTAGAAAAGCAATTAGTAAGTTTACAATTATTAGCTAGAGATTTAGACGTTCCTTCAGATTACCAACTTGAATTTGCCAATGATTATTTTGATTCCAATGAAAGTGATCAATCTTCTATAGATGATGCCGCTGAACCAGCTGAAACTACTTCAAATGCTTTTGATCCTCAAATTATTAGATTAGCTCATGATGATTATGAAGAAAAGGCAAAGCTATTAGGTCTTCAAACTGATTTACCATTTCCTCAACAAGATTATGATTGTGTTGGTGTTCCATCTGGTGAAGAAATTGTTTCAAAGAAAATTACAAATAGAATAATTCAATTAGAGACATTACCTTCTAATATTGGTACTTATGATAGTGGCAGTTTTGAAAATGATTTTTCATCAACTGATAAAGTGATTAATGGTGTAGATGAATTAAAAATTAAAGCATTAGTTGAATTAAAATCTTTACGTTTATTATCAAAACAAAAACAATTAAGAAGATATATGGTATTGACAGCATCTCAACAATCGCATCAAAGTGTTGATCATTTAAATTCATATCCAACTGTTATGTCTGCTGAAAGATTGTTACATATACGTAAGAAAGTTGTTGCTCCACAAACCGCAAGATTAGCTGAACAATTAGAAGAACAACAAAAACAAGAAAAACTTAAATCAGATTTACAAAAACAAAAAGCAAAGGTTGCTTCAATTATTTCTATATGTGAAGAAGTAGATAGAGAATTACAAGCAAGAAAATTAACAAGATTAGCTTTTGGAAAGTCAATTAGTCAATATCACTTACAAGTAGAAAGAGATGAAAGTAAGAAATTAGAACGTACTGCTAAACAAAGATTGCAAGCTTTGAAATCTAATGATGAGGAAGCCTATTTGAAATTATTAGATCAAACTAAGGATACAAGAATTACACACTTATTGAAACAAACCAATTCTTTCTTGGACTCTTTAGCTAATGCTGTTAAAGTCCAACAAGCAGAAACCAAAGTTTTACACAATCAAGAACAACTAGCCGATGAAGAGAAACCTGAAGAAGGGGAACTTGATGAAGATGCTAAAAGAGAAAGTATCGATTATTATGAAGTTGCTCATAAAATTAAAGAACCTATTACTCAACAAGCTTCTATTTTGGTTGGTGGTAAATTAAAAGAATATCAATTAAAAGGTTTAGAATGGATGGTATCGTTATATAATAACCATCTTAATGGTATTTTAGCAGATGAAATGGGTCTTGGTAAAACCATTCAATCAATTTCATTAATTACTTATTTAATTGAAGCAAAGAAGGAAAAAGGAAAATTTTTAGTTTTAGTTCCATTGTCTACAATTACTAATTGGACTCTTGAATTTGAAAAATGGGCACCAAGCGTTAAAACAATTGTTTATAAAGGTACTCAACTACAACGTAAACAATTAGAATTTGAAGTTAGAACTGGTAATTTCACTGTTTTATTAACTACTTTTGAATATGTTATCAGAGATAGACCTTTATTAAGTAAGTTTAAATGGGCTCATATGATTATTGATGAAGGCCATAGAATGAAGAATTCTAAATCTAAACTTTCAGTTACATTAACACAATATTACAGTACTAGAAATAGATTAATTTTAACTGGTACTCCATTACAAAATAATTTACCTGAATTATGGGCTTTATTAAATTTCGTTTTACCAAAAGTTTTCAACTCTGTTAAATCATTTGATGAATGGTTCAATACTCCTTTTGCAAATACAGGTCATCAAGATAAATTAGAATTAACTGAAGAAGAAAGTTTATTGATTATTAGAAGATTGCATAAAGTTTTAAGACCTTTCCTTTTAAGAAGATTGAAAAGAGATGTCGAAAAAGATTTACCTGATAAGATTGAAAAAGTTGTCAAATGTAAATTATCTGCTTTACAAAGTAATATGTACAAACAATTGTTACAACATAATGCACTTTTCATTGGTGCTGGTGCATCGGGTGCTACAAAGAGTGGTTTGAAAGGTTTGAATAATAAGATCATGCAATTAAGAAAGATCTGTAACCATCCTTTTGTTTTTGAAGAGGTTGAAAATGTTGTTAATCCAGAGAGATCTACTACAGAAATGATTTGGAGATCTTCTGGTAAATTTGAGTTATTAGATAGAGTTTTACCGAAATTTAAAGCTACAGGACATCGTGTTTTGATCTTCTTTCAAATGACTCAAGTTATGGATATCATGGAAGATTATTTAAGACTCAGAGATATGAAATATATGAGACTTGATGGGTCAACAAAAGCAGATGATAGACAAACAATGTTGAAAGATTTCAATGCACCAAATTCTGAATATTTCTGTTTCTTATTATCCACTAGAGCTGGTGGTTTAGGTTTGAATTTACAAACTGCTGATACTGTTATTATTTTTGATACAGATTGGAATCCACATCAAGACTTACAAGCTCAAGATAGAGCCCATCGTATTGGTCAAAAGAATGAAGTTAGAATTTTAAGATTAATTTCCACTGATTCTGTTGAAGAAGTCATTTTAGAAAGAGCTCATCAAAAATTAGATATTGATGGTAAAGTTATTCAAGCTGGTAAGTTCGATAATAAATCAAGTTCTGAAGAACAAGAAGCATTTTTAAAGAGACTTTTAGAAGCTGAAAAGGATAAAGGTGATGATGAAGAAGATGATGACTTAGATGATGATGATTTGAATGATGTTTTAGCTAGAAGTGAAGAAGAAAAAGAACTCTTTGCTAAGATGGATGAAGAAAGATTAATTCAAGATAGAATTGATGCTAAGGAGAATCACCGTCCATATAATAGACTTATGGGTGCTGATGAATTACCTGATATATTTAATGAAGATATATCTGCGCATATTAAAGAAGCTGAACATACTGGTACTTCAGGTCAAAGAGAAAGAAAGAAAGTATATTATGATGATGGTTTGACTGAAGAGCAATGGTTACAAGCTATGGATGATGACGAAGATTCAGTTGAAGCTGCAATTGAAAGGAAGAGAAAATCATTAGAGAAAAGAAGAGCTACTATGTCTAGAAAGAGAGGTTTAGATGATGGTGAGCTTGATGATGCCCCTGAAGAAGCTGGTTCTGCAAAGAGAAGATCAAGAAGATCAAGAGCTGCTAGTAGTTTGAATGAAGAAGATGAAGAAGATGATGATGCAGAAGATGATTATGATGGTCTTGAGCCATTTGTTAACCCATCTTTAGAATTATTGAAATCTTTAGTCGAATTAGAAGATGAAGATGGTAGAAGAAGATCTGACCTCTTTATGATGGTCCCATCACGTAAGCTTTATGCAGATTATTATCAATTGATTGACACTCCAATTGCTATCAATGACATGAAGAGAAAATTAAACCAAGGTAAATATGAAACTTTTGAAGAATTTAAAGAAAACTTACATTTGATGTTTACCAATGCAAAGACATATAACGAAGAAGGCTCTTTTGTTTATAATGATGCTGTTGTAATGGAAGAATTTGTTAATAAGAAATTAGAAGATATGTCTTTTTAAAATTTATGTATATTTTGTTAAAGTTAAGTATTTTTATTTAATAATAAATTGTAGTCTAGTATTATTTTGTTAACAAAAGTACTAAAACAGATACACTAATAATTATAACAGGTGTGAGGTGTTTAATATTTGTACTGTCATATTTATCGCGTGTCAATTTAATTTTCATCATCGAAAAAAGTATTAGCGATGAAAAATTTTTCATCGTTTTCCCTCTTTTATTTAGAACTTTTTCTTTTCATATACGGGTCTTTTTTTTCTTTCTTTCATTAGTTACCGCTGATATTTAATCGCTAATACATATACACATATCAAAAAATGAAATACGTCCAATCCAACGAAATCTTAGATGTCCCAGAAGGTGTCACTGTTTCTATTAAATCCAGAATCGTTAAAGTTACTGGTCCAAGAGGTGAATTAACCAAGAACTTAAGACATATTGATGTTACTTTTACTAAAGTTTCATCTACTCAAATTAGAATCAGTGTTCACCATGGTGAAAGAAAGCACGTTGCTGCTTTAAGAACTGTTAAATCTTTAATTGCTAACTTAGTTAAAGGTGTTACTATTGGTTTCAAATACAAAATGAGATTTGTTTATGCGCATTTCCCAATTAACGTTAACATCATTGAAGAAGATGGTCAAAAATTTGTTGAAATCAGAAATTTCTTAGGTGAAAAGAGAGTTAGAAAGATTCCTATCTTAGAAGGTGTTACTGCTGAAATCTCTACTGCTCAAAAAGATGAATTAATTGTTCACGGTAACTCTTTGGAAAATGTTTCTCAAACCTGTGCTGATGTTCAACAAATCTGTAGAGTTAGAAACAAGGATATCCGTAAGTTCTTGGATGGTATCTACGTCTCTGAAAAGGGTAACGTTGTTGAACAACTCTAATTTTTATGAATGTTTTAATATTTTTCTTTATATAATTTTTTTGGGTTTCTTTTGTTTTTTCTTATGATATCATTACTTTATCTGTTTTACTTCTTTTCTTGCTTCATTGGAACGTGTGTCCTTTGCGGCTGGTGAATCGTTACAGGCTCTCCTTTAAATGAAATGAGCACCTACGATTACATCATTGTAACCTATAAATCGTCTTTAAGAGTTATAACGATGTAAAATTCTTCTTGTCCTTTCTTTGGAATACTTCATAATTGATCTAGATTTTTCTTTGCTGTTAAATTAGAATAAATAGAGTTTATTGATAGATATCAGTCTTCTTTCTTTATAGTTTTTTAAGAATAAAGATAAATAAAATGTTTCTTGTCTAATTGTATATCCCATAGAAATGATCTGAAATCAAGGCGGTGAATTTTCATGTATTGAAAAAAAAAAATTTTTTTAAGAACCTTTTATGAGTTTAACATATACCCTAAGTATTGATCATTTCAATTCAATTATTGACAACATCAGGTAATCAAAATGTCATTCACAGCACACAAAGAAATAATAGAAGAAGGTGATTTAGTATTTGCATACATTGGAAGAGATAATATCAAACCTATTAATGTAAAAGGAGGTGAATCACTGAATACAAGATATGGTGTTTTTCCACATTCAGCTATGATTGGTAAACCATTTGGTTCACAAATTACAAGTACAAAAGAAGTAGGCTTTATTCATTTATTACATCCAACTCCAGAATTATGGACTTTATCATTACCTCATCGTACTCAAATTGTATATACATCTGATTCAAGTTATATTTTACAAAGATTAAATGTTGTTCCTGGTTCAAGAGTTATTGAAGCTGGTACTGGTTCTGGCTCATTCAGTCATGCATTTGCACGTAATGTCCACAATGATGGACATCTTTTCAGTTATGAATTTCATGGTCCAAGATGTGAACAAGCAAAAATTGAATTTAAAGAACATGGTTTAGAAGATATCGTCACTTTAACACACAGAGATGTTTGTAAAGAAGGTTTTGAAATTTCAGAAGATGTTACTGTCGATAGTGATGCTATATTTTTAGATTTACCTGCTCCATGGGATGCCATTCCACATTTACCTAAAGTTATTGCTAAGGATAGAGCTGTTGGAATTTGTTGTTTCTCTCCTTGTATTGAACAAGTTGTAAAAACCGTTGAAGCATTGCAAGAAAATGGATGGATTGATATTGAAATGACTGAAATAGCGAGCTTGAAATGGGAAGCCAGAAAGGAAATGATTAGAGAGGTAGATGATGCTATCAGTCGTTTAAAAGACGTAAGACAAAGACAAAAAGATGGTATAGAAAAACAAAAACATGTAAGTAATGATGAGAAGAATGATGAAAAGAAAAGATCTAATGATGAAGATGAAGATGCCCAAACCTCAAATAAAAAGCAAAAAAACCATTCTGGAGTTTATGAAAAAGTCAAAGATTATGGATTCAATCCTTTCGGAAAGGGTAGAAGAGTCTTTGAAGGTGATGAAGATTTTGAATGGTTTAATGTCAGTAAAACAGGCGCTGAAATTAAAACCCATACTTCATATTTAACTTTTGCAAGTTTCATTCCTATTGTAAGAGAAGAGCAATAAATGCCAAATCTTATCAAAATTATGTTATTATTACTAGACAGCTATATAAACCATAATATTAATTGTACAATACTGACTTCTGATTATCTGGCTGTAAACCTCGGCGGTGAAATTTCGAATGAAGCATGAGGAGATCTTGTGGAAGTATATGGGATATTTTTCCTGCCATGCAATGATTACGTATCTCTTTTTGTCTTCGAATTAAAACAATACTCAATAAACAAATATGCTTATTGGTAGAATAGGCTTAAATGCATCCAGAGGGCTGGGCAACAATGTATCTAAAGCTCTTTTAGGTACACCAAGTAAATATTTATTTGGTAAACATATTCTTAACAATCTGAATTGTGGAGTTACAACGGCAACAGCTTTACAGGACTTACCAATTACTTCCAATATTATTTCCAATATCAAGAATCAACAAAACTTTATTACACAATATCAATATAGAGCCTTTTCTACAAGTTTACCTTCTTTCAAATATTACAAACCACCAAATAGGAAAATAAAATTTTCAAGATCACCTTTTGTTAGATCTATTGGGTTTCTTCCAGATTGGTTGATTCCATTATCGATTTCCTTTTTATCGGCTTATATCTTTATATTCTATGCATTACCTTTTCTATTCTTGGTTCTTCCTCCTTTATTCTTAATTGGATATGGTATGTTTAAATTTAGACAATTTAAATATAATAGACAAATGAAAGGAATATGGGATTTATTAGATAAATCATCATTGGTATATGTTCCGAAGAATAACAGCCAATTTGAAAAAGCAAAGAGAAATTTAAATATAAATGAAGTATTTTTCCCATCAATTGAAGAAACTGAAGAAGAAATTGGAAGATATTCATTGAATAGAATTTATGAGGCAATTCTTGAAAATGATCAAGGTATTGCTGATTTCTTAAAGTCAGGAGTTAAAACTAGTAGAACTGGTGATTTTAACATTCATCAAATTGCTATTGGTTCTATTGAAGAACAAGATTATGATTGGAAAACCGTTACAGTACCTCATAAAGGTAGTGGAATGTTAGTTGATACTGATCAATTGATTAGTATTAGAACCAGACCTTTATTTGATAAATATTCAAACAATAAATTAGGAACTGTTAGAATTAGTTTAAAACTACAAAATACAGATGATGATTTCTTAAACAATGATTTGTTACATGCTTATTTGGATAAATCTTTCGGAATCTTTAGAAATATAATGGTTATTGAAATCATTCCAATGCCAAGTTCAATAATGGAAATTGTATCAAATAAATATCCTGCTGTATTTGTCATAGATACCCCACCTACAATATTTGATGGAAATGATGGCGGCGATACAATTGTTGATGTTAAAGGAACTACAAAAGATAATTAGATTTTAGAAGTTTTCTTTGTGTTTTTCTTAAAAAAAATATTATTTTTACTGAAATATTTATAATTTGTATATAGTTTGTTTTCAAGATTTCTCTTTCTAGATAATCAAATTAAGAAATGTAAAAAAAGAATCAATTAAATTAATCTTTCTTCTTTGGCTTCTTCTTTTCTGCTTCGGCCGCTTTTTCTGCTTCAATTTCTTCGACGTATTTATCAACTTCATCATTAGTCATAAACTTAATTTCATTGTTTGGTTTCATTATTGAAATTTCGATATTCTTAGAACCAGTTTGAACAACTTCTAAAAGAGCCTTGATAGCTAATTTGATTGCATCTTCATCACTTATATCATTTTCACCTTCTTTGTTGTCTTCATTTAAATAGTTCTTTTCTAAAAATTCTCTAACTGTCTTACTACTTCTACCAATTGCATTTGCCTTCCATGCAGAATAAATACCAGAAGGTTCAGTCATATATAATTTTGGAACCTTATCACCTTTATCAAAACCTGCAATTAATGTAGCAGTACCAAATGGTCTGGTACCACCAGATTGAGTATATCTTTGTTGAACTTGAGCAACATATTTAGTTAAATATTCAATGGTTACAGGATCTTCTAAGTTTAACTTATGAGATTGTGCCTCCACTCTTGCTTTATCAATAAGAACTCTAGCATCAGCATTTAAACCAGCAAATACTAATTGTACATGATTATCAATTTTATTTATCTTTGAAGGTGTAATTCTTGGATCTTGTAATTTAAGAGCAGTTCTTCTTTCACAACCTAATACTACTATTTCTGTACCTTTAACACCAACTGCACATGTACCTCTTTTGACAGCTTCTAAAGCATATTCAACTTGGAAAACATGACCATCGGGACTATAATAAAAAAATACGTAAGAATCATCATTTTAATTAGTAACACCATTTTTACATCAATTGTCAATTTACAAAAATAGACATTCAATTAAACATACCTGAAAATGGATAAAGCACTATCGTAACCACTCATGATTTTTGTGAATAGTATACAATTAATTGATTTGTAATAATGATAAATAATAAACACAAGTGTAACATATTCATGGCAAGATATAATATATCAGCGATCGATTTGCCCTTGAACTTTCAAGACACAACGTTTAATAAAATCGACGCAGCTTGCGTCGATTATTTAAACTCGTGCGGCCATACATTAACTATGGATAGAACTTAATTGATCAATATTATTACAGACTCTATATAAACTATTCAATATTAATATATATATATTGTACTATACTAACATATCTGAAAATATTGACGCTTTTCCCAAAAAGTTGGTGGATGTGGCGTTTTCAAAGGAAAATATAACCCAGGAAAATCTACAGAACCCAAGTTCTTTTCAAAATGATGATCTAACAAAACCTGATCCAGAGGCTACTTCAAATAAGATTATCATAGAAAATATGGTTTCAATGACTGAGCCAGAAGCTAACTTAGTAGTTAAACAAGAGGAGAAAAAATTATCTAGTCCTGTGGTAAAATATCAAAAGAAAGTTGATAAAAATTCCAAGAAGCAAAATAAAAAGCATAGCTGTATCGTAAGCACTCATGATTTTTGTGAATAGTATGCAATTAATTGATTTGTAATAATGGTAAATAATAAACAAAACTGTAACATATTGATGGCAAGATATAATATATCAGCGATTGATTTGCCTAAGAAGTTTAGAAGTTAGAACTTTAATAAAACCGACGCAAGCTGCGTCGATTATTTGAATAATTTTTTAACTCGTGGGGGCGTGGATGTGGGGTCTTCAAATGCAAATATAACCCAGTACAATCTATAGAACCCAGCATCTCTTCAAAATGATGACCTAACAAAACCTGACTTCTTCAAATAAGATTATGAAAGTTGGTAATAAACACAAGGAAAATATGGTTTCAATGGCTGAACCAGAAGCTAATAGGAGAAAAAATTATCTAGTTCTGCGGTAAAAGAGCAAAAAAATGTTCATAATAGTTGCAGTAAACAAAATAAAAAGTATAACAGCATCCCAAGCACTCATAATTTTTGTGAATAGTATGCAATTAATTGATTTGTAATAATGATAAATAATAAACATAACTGTATTCATGGTAAGATATGCGATCGATTTGCCTCAGAACTTTTAACCTTTAAGAAAACCGACGCAGCTTGCGTCGATTATTTGAATATTTTTTTTAAGTTTTTAACTCGTGCGGTCATACCTTAACTATGTATAACTTAATTGATCAATATTATTACAGACTCTATATAAGCTATTCGATCTTGATAGATGTACATATAAATATATATTGTGCTATAATAATATGTCTGAAAATACTGACGCTTTTCCCGAAAAGTTGGTGGATGTGGGGTCTTCAAAGGAAAATATAACCCAGCACAATTTACAGAACCCAACTTCTCTTCTAACAAATCCTGATCCAGAGGCTATTTCAAATAAGATTATGGAGGTTGATAATAAACACAAAGAAAATACGGTTTCGATGACTGAGCCGGAAGCTAAGTTAGTAGCTAAAGAAGAGGAGAAAAAATTATCTAATCTTCCTGAAAAAGGTAATAAGAAAGTTGATAAAAATTCTGATAAACAAAATAAAAAGCCAGGAAAGAAGCAAGTTGTACCGAAAACTGTACCAAGAAAAGATCATTTTATACGGCTTTCATATTTATATCAATTAGGTAATCTTGAATCTATGAAAACACCAAATAATAATCAGATTTTATCCAGAAATTATATGCGTGCAATGGATATAGTTTCCAAAAAAGTTGTTTTAAAAATGTCTACTAATATTAAAAGAACTGTTTGCAAAAAGTGTCAAAGATTATTAACAAATCCTTACAATGGTCAAGCAAGAATAGTTAATTCAAGTAAATGTAAGGATCCAAAATTCGATTTCTTCGAATTAAAATGTGTTAGTTGTGGTACAACAAAGAGGTTTGCTGTAGGTTCAAACAGAGAATACGTACAATTTAGTGAACGTGATGAAATTTTACATGAACCGGGTGCACCAGTCAAAGAATAAAATACTATTATTTTATTTATATATCGAACAAGAAAAAAAATCTAATTCGCCATTAAAATCGGTTTATTATAATTTATAGTTTAAATAATGTACATAACGAATAAAAAAACTTAAAAAAATTAATACATTAAAACACTTGGATATTCACCTACTAAACCTTTTGAATAAAGTGTTGCATTGTCCTTTGTTAATTTATCAAATACTATACCTCTTTCTTCTTTCCATAATTTATTTGCTTCTTCAAAGTCTTCAATCTTTGTTAATTTCTCTAATGGTATATCTTCTTTATCAATATCTAATTCACCCATCATTACAACATTTTCACCTCTGATTAAATATATTTCTTTGTTAGGAGATTCTGCATAACATGTGTTGTCCTTGAGATAAATTCTCTCTACACCATCGTGTATCACAAGGTTAGCAAATTGATCAAATGATCTTAGTATACCGAATATGTAATTACCTTCTCTGAGTAAAACAAAAATCTTACGGTCTACTGAACCAATAATAGCAGCAGCTGTAGTGAATGAATATGAACGAAGATATAAATCTTCATAGTTTGAGTCTTGTGACATAATTGGTTGATGAATGAAATTCTATAACTATTTGTAGAGATATAATGATTACAGTAATAATTAAAAGTCAGCATAATAAACATCTTGATGATTTTGATGCTGGACGAAAGATTCTCAAAGGTTGAAAAAATCGACGCTATTTTCATAAACGTCTGCGTCGATTATTTCTATTGTGATATGCTTTTAGTTAGCAGAGCTGTGTGTTTAAGTCCATCCTTATTTTTTTTGATTTAAAGTAATGTTATATCTTCTAATTAACATTAATTATGGAATATGTACATTATAGGTTACTTCTAGATATAGGGTATACTTATATATATGTCTCTAAGTATAATATACTTGAAACTCTTTAATGAAAAACAATTAAAGAACAAAAAAAGAAGATTAGTAAAACGCAATATGACATAACTTAAGCGATTGTGTATAAAGTTATATCACAAAACTTGGTTAAAATATGAAGTTAAATAATTATATATACCTTTCAATATATTTAAACTATCTATGAGAGTATTAGAGTTTGCAAATTTTAACAGTACAAAATAATAATAACAACAACAACATAAACATAAACATAAACACTGCCTCCCTTCCCCCCTGACATAACATTGCCCGAATTGGTGAACCGCACATCCCAAAAAGGAAATAATTCAAAGCAGAAATAACAATAAACAAAAAAAACACTAAATATTTAATCACAAGTTGCACAACATTAATTTATGATATCAATCAGCTTATACATTTTAAGAATTTATTACAATATTATTCTACTAATATTAAACTATATTCATTATCATTTCCATTTACGAAAATTCCGTATATCTATATCTTTAATATCGGCGCTAATTGCTTCTGATAAAGTGTTATTTTAAAGTACCGAGTGGCTTTTTAATCCGAATTTCATATCCGTTTTCTCTCTCACCTTATCAAGGAAAGGCTAAACTTTTTTTCAGTTGAATATTAATATCTGTTTATTATACAATATTGGTTCCTGTGATATTCCCTTTTACTCATCAAAATTTTATTACAATGAAGCCTTGGTTGAATATATCGTTTACCATAGCAACTTTGTTGTTCACCCTGGGGTATGTATAAGCTTAAATTGTGGAGTCAATATTTCATGTTTATATTTTTGTTTACATTACTAACTATTAAATGAATTTTATTTAGTGCTTTATTATGTTTTCTATTGACCATTTTGACAGGTTCTACACAAGATTCTGTTATGAAGAACTTTTACTGGATAAGAGTTGATACTTCTAGTTTAGCTACTGCAGAATATTCTACAACAAAATGGACAAATTATGGTATATGTGACTTTGATACACATGAATGTTCTAAAAGTTCTGCAGCATATCCATTTTCTCCTGTAAATAACTTCAAAAGTTCTGATGGATTACCATCTGATTTTAAAACTAACAGGGATGCTTATTTTTACTTATCAAGAGTTGGTTATGGTGTTGGAATTGTTGGCTTATTCTTTTTAAGTATTTCAATAGTACCATTATGGGCTTTTATTATCTTTGGAAATCTTACTGTAGTTGCATTGGTTTTCTTTTCTTTTGCCTTCTTCTTTATCTTAGTTTCTGTTGTTTTATCAACTGCAGTCTATGCAATGGGTAAAAAAACTTTTGCTGATGCAGGACTTCATGCTAAATTAGGGCCTGCGACTTTTGGTGTTGCTTGGACAACAATTGCTTTACTGATTTTAATTCTTGCTTTTTTAATTTATAAATTATTAGGTGAAAGAATTGAATCTGCTATGTGGTCAAGAAATAGAAGAAAGAGACGTCAAGCATACTATGATACTAACGAATGGGATGCTAGAAGACAACAAATGATAGCTCAAGACCAATATACTTCTGATCGTGGTGGTGTTAACTTTATGCATATGATTGAACAAAGAGAATTTGAAAACAGTAATAGTGGTAATGGTGGTGCTATTAGAGCTGAAGATATTATTCTTGAAGAAAAATCAAGAAGTAATAGAATGATGAATTTTTTTAAAGTTAAAAGAACTAATAATACCACTCCATTGATAAGTGAACCAGTACAATATGATAATGAAGAAATTTTATTAAGTAGTCAAACGCAATCACCAACAGGTGAATATTATTACAAAGATCAATCAAGTACAGCTGGTGGAACTTTTTTTCAAGATGATCAAGAGCCTTTATCACAAGGAACTGGTACCATTCATGAAGATGAACAATTAGGACAGTCACAAGCACAAGAGAAATCTGAATTATATCCTCAAGCACAAAAGCAACCATTTACCAATTCTAAAGCAATGAATAGTTCAGGTGACCTTGTGGAAAAGCAAACTGATTTTAATCCTCCTGTAATGCAAGGTCAAATCCAACCAAATAGAGAAAGTTATACGGACTCTTATACCACTCAAAGAACATCTAGAAATACACTTGATCCAACTGTATTGAGTAGTATAGATGATACATACCCAGGTGATAACAATGGTAATAGTGACGCGGATATAGATTACCTGGATGTAATCGAAGAGAGATTCCATTAAGTTCGCCATTATTATCATTTCGCCTTGTTACTTAAAATTAATAATTAATCGTTGATTCATGTGTCATTAATTGCTTTTATGTAAATTTAATATGTACAAAAATAAAATTATATGTCCTTTTTGTCGAACAAAAGTATATAAAAGAAGAAAAATACAATGAAGATTAATGTGTTAATTGAATGGGTTTACCTTCTTCCCATTCGTCCAATGCATTCTTAATATTATACCAGTATCTCAATTTAATGGTTTCAATAGCAGCTTGGTTATAGTCTTCTTTGCCATATAAATCATTCAAATATTCAATTGAAGTTTCAATTCTCTTATCATTAACTTCCATTAATTGGTTTAAATCTTGTTCACCATTGATATTTTCCAATTCTTCATGAATTTCCAGTATTTCCATTAATAATCCTTGGTCTTTAAATTGGAATTCTTTGGCTGTTTCATCTTTAGTTAAATCAATCCCCGATTTTAAAATTAATAAATATTGAGATCTACTTAATGGTGATTTTAAAGTATTGTAAGCTTTGTTTATAAATGAAGAATAATCAGCAGCTTGTTCATCAGCAGGGGTTTCTTTTTCTTGCAATGATTTAATTAAATCAGGATGGTTTTGTGATTGTAATAATCTATATTCTTTTCTTAATTTCATTTCATCAATGTTGAAACTAGTTGATGGTGGAGGTCCCTGGGGAAATGTAGTTTTAAATAAAGTGTAATAATTCAAGCTTGATTGGAATCTTCTTGTTGATAAAGTAAAACTACGACTTAATAGTCTTGAAGCAATTTTAGAATACATTGTTGATAATATATATATCTAAAGACGTTATATGAAAGAAGAATAAACAAAATTCAAAAGGAAAATATTCAAATTATCTTCATGATTTCTAATTATTTTTTTGATACTCGAATTTTTAAAAAGTTGGTTCGGTTCTTGGGAAAGCGGAGAATTTGATTTTGAATGTTTCTTTCTTTTAATAACAACTTCTTTTTGTTGTATATTATTATTAATATATGCATAAGACAAGTGAATAATAAGCAGATATGTTAGGACCACGTAGACATTGTAAGTTATTTCTTTTCAATTAATTTTTTCAATTTTATTTTATCTTTCCTTATAGGCATAGAAATAAGAAACGCTAACTAAATAACCCCACATTTTAAATTTAAAAACAGTATTACATGAAGATACAGAAGTACAGAAGTTTTATAACTTAAGACAAGAATTCAGAACACAGTATAAATTCAATTTTAAGAACTTTGCAATAGCAGGTATATTCTATGGCGTGATTCCAATAGGTCTTATGTACGCAGCATATAAATATGAAACTGTTACCTTTAAAGCGAGAAGAAGAACAACACCAGTCTATGATAATGAATTTGTTCCAAGATCATCTTAATCACCTTCATCAACATGATTTATATATCTTAATTTAGTTTAATAATTAAATCATTTACATATATATATTATTTTATAACTATATTGGGTCAATTATATTCTAACAATACACGTATCGAATCTACATATATAATCCGGTAATTATTTCCTTTAAAACAAACTTTTTAAATTTCTGCTAATATACATTAATGACCATCAACCTCTTCTTGGTCTCTTTCTCATTCTTCTAGAAGGATTATAGGCTTCATCCTCTTCAACTTCTTCTGAAGAACTAGAATCTTCAGCTGGTGAAGAGTTATTATCAGCATTTCTTCTTGATCTTATATTTCTCTTATTATACAAAGCTTTTGGTTTCGTATCTTCTTGGTCTTCTTCATCTTCTTCTCCACTTGATTGAGAACCATCAGAATCTTCGGAGTCTGATTGCTCTTGCGTTTCTGCATTAACACCTATTTTATCACCAATGCCTAAAAATTCTTGTTCCTTATTATACCAAGCTCTAAAAATAAAGTATGGATTTGTGTTAAAAGGTTGAGCAGTTTTCTTTTTTGTATAGTTGAAAAATATATCAACTGGTCTAATATCAGAATAAATATACATATGATAATTAAGAAAGTTTGCAACTCCAGGTAACACAGCACTCCAATTGGCTTCACCTTCAGAACGCATACTTGCATATATTAATGGTTTTAAATGAAGACTTAATCTTTCATATTGAAATGCTCTTTTAGTTCTATCAGATGGATCCTTTAATGGTGTTATATCACCATTATTCAATAATAATAAATCGTTGTATTTAACAATATCTTTCTGCTTATTTAGCGAATCATATTCATGAACGCTGAATGTAACACCAATTTCACGTAATCTTGTCTTTAAAATTGGAACTTCTTTATTTACATCTTGAAGTAACAACATATATCTTGGTTTAAATACTGTCTTGAAGAAAAATTTTAAAAGATCAAATACAGAAATACCATCATTATCTTCTAAGGGATAAATAAAATTGAATTTAGATACTCTTTCTTGAATATGTAGAGCATAGTTATATTCTACTTCTTCCCATTTGCCATCTTCATTTTTCCTGGCAATTCCAGAAACACATGGATCATTACGAAAATCCAAAATATTGATTGTAGCTGATTCCATTACAAAATTTTCACTATGGGCATCCAAATATAATTTTAAAGTATCTCTAAATTTTTGACCTTTTATAATTTTAACACCGTCATTTTCTATTTTATTTTCTAAAATTGCAGCATCATTAATACCACCTTCAGCTTGATAATGCTCATGATCACTTTCATCATCCAATTCGTCGCCACTTTCATCTGCTGAACTTGAATTATGGTCTTTTTTGAGCTCTTCTTTTTTCTTGGTCTCTTCTTCCTTCTTAGATTCTTCTTTGTTTTTCTTTCCTTGTTTGTTTTCTTGTTTCTCTTCTTCTTCCTTCTTAATATTTTTGATATTTTTGATAATCAAAATATTATTCTTAGTGGTATTTGGAGTAGTCCTAGCATCATCTAGTCTGGAAGGTTTAGCTTGAATAGTAGGACCATCTAAATCATTTCCGATATCACTATTTTCATCATCATAGACTTTGAAATATCTTTTTGGACTTTTGTAAACATTCCATTTAGTAGAAGATTTATCTTTATAATTCTCTGAAACTCCTGAAACATTTTGCATGCCAAGTTTAACAAATGATCTACAGGAAGAACAACATCTTCTTAATACATATCTTACAAATGCTTCAGACACATTGAAAAATAATGTATGAATAATCTTATAAGTATTTGTAATTTGACATCTTGGTAATTTAAAATGAACAAGTAAAATTATATCAACAATAAAATCGTAATGCTCAGCAACTGTATATTCAACTCTTTTTGCATCTTCTTGTACTTCTCTTATTTCAGGTAAATCATCAATTGATTGAATATCATTAATTTGATTAACAATAAACATTGCTCTTTCTAATACCTCTTCTTTGTTTGATGGGAATTGAACAGGAACATAAACTAATTGATTATATTCCTTACATAATATTAATGTTCTTAATGCTTTCTTTCTATTTTCTAATTTAATTTTGAGTATTTTTTTATCAATCTTATATCCTTTTAAAACTTCTAATGAAGTTAAGCTATCGACGTAAAGACGTTGTCTTTCTTTTTCATCATCAGTAGCTCTTAATAATGCAACTTCAAGGTTAGTAATCCATGGGAATTTCAATTTTTGATCTTCTTTATCTTCATCAAGTTCATCATTTGGGAAGATTGCCCATTTTTTTAAAATTTTCTTATCTATAACATTTTCATCATTCTCAAACCATGATAAATAATATCTTTCTTCTAATCTTTTTAATTTTCGAAGAACAACATATTTTCCACCTTTGATATATTTTTGTTTGGCAACTGATCTTGAATCTCCAAAATTTGCTAAGAATGCACCAACAGTTAAAAAATTTTCAGGTTTATTTCTTTGTAAAGATTTAACTTTAGCTTCGTGTTTTTGTTTTAAAGTTTCATAAGACTCTGGTTTTTCATCATTTGAATTACCATTTCCATTTGATGTAAATCTATTACTTCCATTTGAATGAGCATTTCCACCTTTAAGTTTTTGTCTGGAAGTAGAATTCCTATTTTTATCAGATAAATTTTTACTCATTTTTTTATCACTCATTGTTTATAAAATTATTAAGTTCGTGTCACGCAAGCGATAACAGTAATATTATCCTTGAATGTATTTGAACCTTCAATTGATGAATCCTAGTATAATTGGACTATCAATAATACCACCTATGATGTGATTGTGTTTTAATGGGAACAATTGTATTGTGCTAAGAGGAACAAAAGTATTTAAAATCTACGTGTTAGACCAGAAGAGACATTTTGGACTAAACTTACTTCTCAGGTCTTGGAGAAATCTCATTTTCAAACGGTGTTACAGCCGCTCTTGTCTCCTTATTATTTTAAGTCTTTTAAACGCTTTCGTGTTTTCTGTGTGTTTTGTTTACTTTTTTACTTGTTAATTATTTATAAATTAGATAAACCAGATATTAGATTCTTGTATTGCTATATGCTACACAATTATATAATATATATACAAAAAAAACTTCAAAATTATGATTATGTGTTTTTTTTTGTTTCAGTAAAATGAAAGATTAAACCGGGAAGATACACTAAAATATGAAAAATAACAGCAAAGAATTAAAAACAAAATAGAAATTATCTGTTTTTTAATATTTTTTTTTTGAAAAAATGAAATCGTAAGATTAATTTGAAACCCAGCTAATAAATAAATAGAATAAAATAAAAAAAAGCACAAATGAGTGACTTGCCTTTTTTTTCTTTTGTTAATACAAAAAAGTTAATGTTTTTTTTTGGATTTATGTGAAGATGATGCTTTACTTTTACTATCAGAACCAGCATCAACATTCAATTGAAATTGAACTAAACCATCTTGCATATTTTTTAATGTCTTTGGACGTAATGCTTTATTTGGATCTTCAATTTCTTTTGAAAAAGTATTCGTAGAATTAATAAAATCAACATTATTCTTAAGATCATTTGGAGAAGATTGATAACCAGAACCTAATGAATAACTAACAGAAGCAGATTTTTTATGACCACCACATGCACCAGTTGTAAAAGAACCAGTAGATTTCTTTAATGAAGCAGAAAGATTCATATTTGGAATAATATTAAAACTTCCATGTGATGAAACAATTGATGTTCTACGTGATTTTGAATCATTCCCATTATCATTAGCTGAAATAAATCTAGCAGTACCTTTAGGAACAATATTTAAATTTGTAGTAGAACTTGATTTAATTGGACCTTTTCCATTCATACTAACTTTATATGATGAAGTTTTAGCATCTGGAACTTGACCTTCATAACTTGGTTTATTTGAATAAACAATTATGGTTGAATTTGATTTAAATCCAGCAGCAGTAGCATTATCATTATTAATTGATGATGATGAAATTTGATTTTTTGAAGATTGTTGTTGATCTTTCGGAGTAGATAATGTTGAAAAAATATCTTTATTTAAAAATTTAAATTTCTTTTCACCAGTTGAAGAGGTTGTTGAAGTAACAGATCCTGTTGATGCTTTTTTAGATTTTGTACCAGAAGGTTCAATAGGAGATGAATTTGTTGTTAATTTAGAAAATTGTGATACAGTTGATGAAATTGGAGTATTTGGTGGAATCATAACAGATGGTTGACCAGATTCTGGAATGGAACTAACTGAACTTCTGCTAACATTAGTATTTAAAGTAGGAGGTGAAGAAAATGAAGCAGGAGAGTTTTGTTGAGGTTGATTGTCGAATTTAAATGAAATAATTTTAGCTTTTGGAGATACATTAGCTTGAGAATTGACATTTGGCTTCAATTGAGTTGTTGCAGAAAAATCTAAAAATTGTTCACCAGCAAAATGATTTTTTTGTTGTTGATGTGATAAAGATGTTGATGAAGATGAATTTTGTTGGAAATGATTATAATTACCAATTGAATTAGAATTACTACTATTAACTGAATTAGCTCCAACAGTAGTATAAGATGAAACAGTATTTAATGAAGATAATGAAGTAGCTGATAAAGTTTTCAAAAATTTATCAGTAGAATTATCAATATTATTGTTATTATTATTATTAGTTTTTTCTTCTTCTAAAGCCTTAAGTAAATTTAGGTTTAAATTTGAACTATTAAATGAATCTCTACGTAATGATGGACTTTGAGCTTTTGAAATTTTATAATCACCAACAGGAGAATTTGAAGCAGCCGATTGTAAAAACATTGGTGGTTTTTGAGAATTCAATGATAAAGTTCTTGATCTTGGTCTTAATGCTTGAGATTGTTGATTAATATCATTCGATTTTATCATTGGATTTTTAGAACTTGAAGGTAATGATAAAGTAGGTTTTGCTTTTGAATTTAATCTTTTTGAACCAGTCAATGTAATAGTTGATTTACGAACAGAAGGAGTTGTGTTACTAGTAGTTGAATTAACTTTACTGGAAACTTCAGCCTTTTGTTGGCCTTTCTTATTAATAATTATCTTCTTTGAAATAGGAAGGGATTTACTTGCTTTTTGTTGTTGTTTCAGCTGTTGTTGTTGTTGTTTAAGTTGTTTTTGTTTATTTGCTGTTGCTAAAGCTGCTACAGCGGCAGCAGATGAAGTTATAGCATTAGAATTATCCATTGAATCATTTGCTCTTCTTGATTTTATAGTTGCGATTGCAGCAGATGATGTAGATAATGAAGGTTGTTGTTGTGGTTGCTGCTCCTGTAGTATAATTTGTTGTGGTTGTTGTGGAATAATTACTTGTTGTTGAGGTACAAAATTATGTTGAAAAAACTGCTGTTGTAGCTGTTGTAGCTGTAGCTGTTGTTGTAGCTGTTGTAGCTGTATCTGTTGTTGTTGTTGTTGTTGTTGTTGATCTGCATGTTGATCGAATGTAGGATAAAAACCTGATGATAAATGTGGTTGAGATTGAAGAACTGGTGCTTGTGGTTGTTGTTGTTGTTGTTGTTGTTGTTGTTGTTGAGCAAATTGATGTTGATCAAAAATAATAGTATTAATATTATTATTGTTATTTGGTGCAGATAAAGCTGCAGCTGCGGCAGCTGTTGCCATTTTATTTGAACCTTGTAAATTAGTGAAAGTTATATTACCTTGACTATCACTAGTTACCATTGAATTAATATCATCAGCCATTGAAGTTCCTCTTATATTAGAATTTGATTTTCTCTTTAATCTTGATTTTGGATCCTTACGACTTGTTTGCCTCTTTGGAGATTTTAATTCTTTATTTTCAACAACTGTTGATGATTTAGAACTTGATGATTTCTTTGAAACATTCTTGATATCTTGAGGAATATTATTATTATTATTTATTATACCATTTGCAGGTGATAAAGAAGGTGATTGAAGATCATCAAGTTTTAAAAATTCATCCATAAGTTGATCTTCTTCTGAAATTGTAGAATTTGAATTAATTACAAAAGAATTATTAATACTATTATCATTATTATTAGTAGTAGTAACAACACCAGTACCCATATCCTCATCAAACATATCTTCATTTATTAATTCTTCTAAATCAATATCTAAATCGGCCTCATTTGTTAATGTTTCCTCTGAAGAGGAAGATAATAAAACATCAATTTGAAAATTATCTTCAAGTTTTACACTTGGACTAACATTAACATTATTATTTTGTAAAGGTTGATAAGATTCATTGATTGGACTATAATTATTATTAATACCTCCATTAAATCCATTAATATTATTATGAAGTATTTGTAATGAAAATAAATCTTCTTGTTCTTGTGGACTTATGACTTGATTATTAGGAGAAATATTTGTTGTTTGTTGATAAAGTGGAATTGGTTGTGGTATCTGTTGTTGTATAATTTGTGAATGATGCATTTGTTGATGTTGTAATTGTAACATTTGTTGTTGAATTTGTAATTGTTGAAGTTGTGTATTACTACCTTGTTGATATGAATTTATATTATTAATATTATTAATAGGTTGATTAAGATTAAGATTAAGATGATTTAAATTATTATTTGTATTAAATGAAATAGGTCCATTTGAAGAGGGGTCTATCATAATAAATTGATCAGAATTTTGATTATCGTAATTCATATTAAAGCGATTGTTAATGAACTATAAATATATTTCTTTCTTTGTCTTTATTATTTTCTTGTTAATTAATAATCCATAATATTTCTTATTTTTGTTTTTGTAAGAAGTAAATGGAATCAATCACCTTGTAGGATATTAAATGAAATTAAGATTATTTTTGAATATTTGAATGAATTCAAAGTATCAATTATATTATAAATAGCAAAAAATTGAAGCGAATGTATTAATGAATTTTTATAATTGATATACAATTGTATTCTAATTAATTTGTGAAAAATACTATATCAAAAGAATATAAAGTTAAATATTAACTTGTGAAATGTTCGTATTGGGAACTGATAAGGTGAGATGATAGAAACAGTTGATTAACCAGTAAATAACAACCTAATGAAAACAAATGGAAAGATAGAAAGGGGGTATTGTAAAAAATGAAGAGTAGTAGTATAGAGTCAACAGGACAACAAATGAAACAAGGATATTAAAGAAATAAAAAAAAAAAGAGGAATTATCAATATACTATCATCAATGAAATGGTTCTCTATCTTAATTAAGAACAATTTAGAGACAAGCCATCTCCGTTTTTCTATTATTAAAATTGCTGAGCGGCTTTAAGTGGCTTTTTAAATTTCGGTTTCTCGGGTTTTCTGGAAAAACTATTTGTGTGGGTGGGGTGGGGTGTTACCCGGGGTGCTGTGGGTGTGTTAGTGGGTGTGTTTTAGTTTAGAGGTTTTTTATAGTGGTGTAAGGTGTGCGTGTAATATATACATGATTTGATTTGATTTGATTTGAGTTGGTTAATTTTTGCTTAAATCAACTTTATTTTACATCTATATCTAACCAATTCAATCTATATTCACTCAAATCATTATCTGACTCTATATTAAATTACTTTAGCTTTATAATGGTACGCGTCACTTCTTATTGTTTGTCTTTTCTTTGCTTTCTTTGTTCTTTTTAATTTATACTAACTTTCTTCACTTTCACTTTTACTTCTTTTAGTCTACATTTACTGCTATCAATTTAGATAAAGAAGAGTTGGATATCGAAGAGCATACAAGAGAACTTCAAGTTGAAAATTGCTTGAAGTTATATAATGATGCTCTTCGATTACAAAAAGAAAAAAAATTAAAAGAATCTTCTATTATTTATGATCAACTCTTTAAATTTGATGTTATTAAAAATGATACAAGTTTAAATAATTCAAATTCTGCAAATAATATGAATCCAACTATTGAAAATTTGAAATATATGGTATATAGAAATAGAGGATTTTTAAAATTAAATCAACTTATTGAATTAATTAATGTAAAAGATTTTGATAATGATATAATTAGTATTTCAAGTTCACAATCATCTATGTCAAGTGAATCATCTCAAGATTTAGAAATATATAATTTATTAATTTCAGCAATTCATGATCTTATTTTCTCATTACAACATGGTGATGGTGATTTTAAAACAATGCAAGTATTATTTAAATTTTTCAATTTCTATAAATTTAAAAAATTATCAAGATTTACTTTAGAATATGAAATAATGAATATGTTTTTTAAAGATAATAGTAGTGATAATGATAATTTAAATTCTAATAATTTTAATTTATTTGAAAAATCAAGATTAAAATCTGGTAATTTACTTCCTAATGAAATGATAATTCTTGTTCAATATTATGAAATGTTCTTAGATCTCAATGGTGAGAAATCAATTCAAGATACTTGTTTGAAAAAGAATTATGAACATTATAAATCAATTCTTAAATCTTCAAAACACTTATCCAATTCTCAATTAAGTGATAAATTTGATTTCAACGATTTATTATCAGCAGAAAAATTTCAAGAAATTGTAAATTCTGAAATAGAAGATGATCTTGATTCTAAACATTTTGAAATACATTTAAAATATTCTGATAAAGAAATTCCAGATGCAAGTAATGATTCAACTCGTATAATTAAAAAAATGAAATGGAGTTCTCTTTTTGAAGAAGTTAATGCAATTTTACCTAAACATCAAAGAAAGACAAGGGTTTATGATGGTTATGTATTATCAGAAAGTCCAATTCAAAAACTTACATTTGAATTTGATAAATTAAAATCATCAAATGTTGTTGAAATTTCAGATGTTGAAGAAAAACCTATTGAAAATAAAGAAGAAAATGAATTACAAGATCAAGTAGCTCAAGAAGAAGATAAAGATAAAGAAAAGAGTACAGATGAAGATAAAGATAAAGAAGAAAATTCAGATAATGATAAACAATCAAGAACAATGAGAAGAAACTTAAGAAATACAACATCTCGATCAGATTCCGTAAGTCAGAGTGTACCGATCATTGACACTGATTTTTTCATTGATAGCAAGAAATTTTTAGCAAGTTTATCAAGTTTTTTAACTTCATCAATTGATTCAAAATTTAGTGAATCAAGAACTGATTTATTAAATGAAGTTTTTGAATATCTTGTAGGTTCTTCAAATATTGATAAATCATCTGATGGTTTAACAAAAATAAAATATTTTTTACAATCATTAGAAAATTGGAAAAGACCATATTCTGAATTACTCTTAGCTAATCTTGAAAATGATGATGTTAATGCAAACGGGACTTCTATATCTCTTCGTGATATTTTATATTCATCCAGTTTAGATCAACAATCATTTATAACATCATCTGTAGAATCTATAGATGATTCTTTAGAAGCTATTGTTTCGTTAGATAAACTTTTATCTGAATTAAATGATTCAAATTATCACTTTACCGAAGTTCGTATGAGAATTATTGAAGAATTTATGGGAGGTTCATCTTGTCCAATTTTCTTAAGTTATAAATTGGATTCCAGTTCATTAACTAATTTGCAAAAAATTATAGATGCTTGTGATATTCCATTATATAAGAAGTATAACCAGATATATCTCAATAGAGGTAGGTATCTAATTTCACGTAGCCCAAATAATATCTACATTAGAAGGGCTTTTTTTACTTCTATTTCCATGCTAGAGTGCTTGGTTGATCAACTTATTAGTTTAAAGCAAACAAAAAAACCAAAACCAAAACCACATTCAAAATCAAGGACAAATGTTTCAAATGTTCTCGCTTCTTCAAATAGTTCCTCTCATGTTAGTTCTTTGGTTGGAAGTATATCCGCAAACATTATTCAATCTCCTGAAAATTTGACAGAGCAAGAGATTCAATTTAAAAGAATAGAAAGATGGATGGAATTGGTTCATAATTTTCTCAGATTCTTGGATACGTTGTACACTATAGCAGAGTTAAATTTGAGATTTGATGATATTGCGGTTATTACTGAAAGGTTTTGTTGGTGTCAAATTTTATTAAACCAACAACTTGATTTTAATCCAAACTTTATTTTTAACAAATTAAAATACTTGAGTGGTCTTCACGAATACAGTGGTTATGTGGTTGATCTACCTATGTTTAATCTTCATAATTTTAGTGATTTGACTGTCAACAATATTAATATTCAATTATTGAAAATTAGAATCTTTGCAAAATTTACAGATTCTATTAACTCAACTGATGGACCAAATAATTCTAACTCGAGTATTCTTGAAAAGTTATTATTTCCAAAAGATGGCAATTCTCAAAAGTCAAATAATATAGATGAAGATGAATTAGAAATGGATGTTTTCATTCAAAAATCACCTGTAGAACTTAAATTAAGATTATGGCAAATTTTATTGACACAATATTCATCAGATAAATTATTTAAGCAAAATAGATTAGGATTTGAAATTGTTATGAAATTATTATATGATTCAATTTCTTCAATTATGACTAATGATAATGATGATGAATTTAATAATGAAGAGGATGAAAAGAAGAAACAAGATCAAAACTATCTTAAACTTTTTAGACTATTTGGATTTTATGGAAGTTTTCTTGAAAGCTTTTTAAAATTATTACAAAGTAATAATTGGGATACATCTTTTATAAAATTTGAAGACCTTGAAGATGCATCTAAGTTTTTAAGTTATATTCTTTTTTTCTTTGATATCTTTTATTCTTTTCTTTCACGTGAAGATCTTGCACATTCGTCAGTTTCACTATTTACTTCTTCTTTTTCGTCTGTTTCTCCAAAGTCAGATACAAGATTAAAAGAGTTTACTTTAAGTACATGTACATTATTATGTATATACTTTGAAAAATCATTAGAGTCACCTTCTAAAGAAGTCATTAATGATTTCATTAGTATAGTTCATGAACAATTAGGTATAAGAAATTGTTGTGGTTCATTGAATGGTATTTTCTTAGATTTTATTCAAGCAAAATTATTAGAATTAAATTGGTCAGAATCTGATAAAGATTTCTTTCAATGTATTTATTGCAAATATGGAATTCAAGTTTCTGTTGGAAATTTTACACCATTTGAACATTGTTGTAAAAATGGTGATTCTACAAATAATAATAATACTAATAATAATAATCCATCATCGATATCTGGTTCTAATTCACAAGCTGTTACTTCATCAACATCAGTATTGAATTCAAATAATAATAATTCAAGTGTATCAAATTCGATTTCTAAAAAAGATGCCACGTTAATTTGTAAGTTTTTATTACCGTATATTTTTAGAACAAGAAATCCTATATCCCATCCTCCAAAAGCTGATATGAAGGTTCTTATTGATAATATTTATGAATCAATTGGTGGTATTAAATATTTGAAAGATGAAACATTGTTAAGAAATAGTGCTTTACTTGAATCATATCTAATTACAAATCATATTACTCTAAGATTGATGAAATTTGCATTTTATGGTGTGTTAGAATTAGAAGGTTCATTTGAAAAACCAAATTTAGATATGATTGAAGTTGCTGATTTGGGTCTTTATTACCTTCAAGGATTAACTGCTTTAGGTTTATATAAATCAAGAAAAAAGAATGTTCAAGGTAGAATGGTAGAATTGGATTATATATTAAATATGTTTACCACTGATTTACAGCTTGGTTCAAATAGGTTTGAATCATGGGTTTATTTAGGTCAAACATATTCTTTTTTAGTTGAAGATGATATTATTTGGACTTCTGATAAATTAACTAATGATGAAAAGAAAGTTAATACTGCATTACTTCAAAGAAAGTCATTATTGGCATTTTTAATGTCTATTAACATATATTGTCAAATGAATGACAAAGATAAATCAAAGTATTCTCATATTGCTAATCAATTATGGTCTTCTTTTGGTAAGGAATTATATGGTGCATTATTAGAGCCTATGTCTAAATTAGCTTTTTCTGTGAATTATACTCCAATTTTTATGAAAAGAAATGGAATTAAAGTTTTTGAAAAAGTTGGTGATGAATCAATAATAAAACAACAACAAATAGGTACTTTAGATTTAAATTCATCAGTTAGTAAAGTTTCAGTTTTTAAAAAAGATAATTCAGAACTTAAAGATAAAACAATTTTATCTGTATTACAATATAGTTTTAAAATGGCAATTAATATTAATTCAGATGACTGGTTAGATTTCTATTATCTTTCGAAAGTTAATAGAAAGTTAAGATGTCCTCCTGATGAAGTGTTTGAACCATTATTAGAATCTTGTAGACTTGCTGTCAAATCAAGTGCCAAGGATGATCCTATTATTCAACCACATTATAGATTATGTTCATCTGTCTTAAAGGCGTATCAATCTAAGTCAATCAATTTAGAAAATGCCATGGAAATTCTTAGGTCTGATCAAATTTTGAAAATTTCTGAGAATAATGATAAATTACCTGAAACAGATGAAGAGTTTTACAGATTTATGATTACATTATTAAAAAGAATTTGTACTTATGATAAAAAGAATTGGCATCATAGACCACATTATAGAATTGCTCAAATATATTTTGAATTATTAAATGATCCTAAAACTGCTAAAAAGGAAATGTCAAATATTATTAGTTTGAAATCAAGTGTAAGAAATTTAAGTACTGCTTGGAAACCAGATGCTGAAAGATCTGGTAAGCATTTTTCTTATAATTATCAATATATTGTGTTTTACATTGATTTGATTAATGCTACTCATGATATTCATCAATTGATTATATTAACTAAAAAATTAAGAAGGTTTGGTACAAGTATGATTAATTTGTTGAAGGCTTGGGAATATGCAGTTGCTACAAGTTGTAGAATGATGAAATTAATAACAGGAATGTATGGAAATTATTTAGATAGAGAAATTGCTAAGCTTGTTTATCCAACATTTCTTAAATATTCAGATATGTTTATTAAGTATCTTGAAACTAAGAAAGAATTTACAAATAATGAAAAATTAACAGTTTTATTTTTAAGTGAAACAAGTGAACTTAGAAGAATGGCTAATGGTTTTGGTACTACTAGTGCTATTGATGAATGTTACCATAGTTTATATTTGAAATTATTTTTAGAATATTGTGATAAAGTTTTAGGAAATGCGAAAATTGCTGAATCTATAGAAGCTAATAATATTGTAATTCTTGTTGCTAATACTACATCAGGTACACCTCCACCAAATAAGCAAGGAACTCCTTCAAGAGAAAAACTAAAAGTTGCAAGAAGAGATATATCGCCATATTGTACTAAAGTTTTATCAATAGTTGCAAGTGTTATTGAAGAGGTCAATAAACAATCTGCTGAAGGTATATTATTATCTTATGATTTTCCTGAAGATGAAACTATTACTAAAGAACTTGAAATGGCAGCAGTAGGTCCTATTTTTGAAAAAACAGGTCCAAAGAAAAGTTCTCTTAATAACACGTCCAATTCAGTAACAAGAGCTTCATCTGTTGAACCAACCAATTCATTGGAAAAGAGACTTGAAGATGCCTTAAATGCAGAAAAAACACAAGATCCGATAAAACCTTCAGATGATAAGGCTTCAGAATCTGAAAAAGATAAATCTATAACAGATGAAATAAAATCAAGTCAAGTAGATCCAGCTCCAGAAGTTATAGTTATTGAGGAATTTGATTCTTCTCAAGTTATTGCTGAAGATGATATTGCTCTCGAAGAAAGAAGTCCTACGCCTACTCCTGGACCAAAAATTAATCAGCTATCTGTTCCGATTTCTTCAAATGATCAAAAAGTTGATGTACCAAATGAAAATGTTGATGATGATTCTAAACCTGAAGATAATGATGAATTAGTAGCCGAATCCGATTCTGCTCCTGGAATTAAAGAAGGTCATGATAAATCTGATGAAATTATAAAAAATACTTCAAATTCTAATTCAGATACTGAAATTGCTTCCAATACTATTGATTTAGCAAAAGATCCTGGTTTACTTGTTAATACATCAAGACCAAAGAGAAGAATGATAGCTAATTTTAAAAAGAAGGAAACACAATCTACCATTACAAGCTTCTTTCATGATTCACCAAATTCTTCAAACTCAGATGAGAATGTATTAGAAGATAATAAAAAAGAAGATTCAACAAATAATGATTTGATAAAATCAGGAAAAAGAGCCAAACCTCATAAACTTGTTATATCGAAAAAATTAAAACCAGCTGTATCAGAGGCTTCCAAAATTATAAAAGAATTAAGGAAATCGAAATATTTAATGGAAAGTGATGAAGATCAAGAAGAAATGGAATTAGAAGATTCTAAGGATTCTATCCTTGTTGAAGAAACCCCTGCAGCTAAAGCTGTTGAAGAAGAAGAAGAAGAAGATGATGATGATGATGATGATGATGATGATGATGACGATGATTATGAAAATGCAGAATTTGTTGACGCTATCGAATCACAATCACAACGTCAAGAAAGTGAACCGCCTGTAGAAACTTTGAAATCAGAAATTGAAATTATTGATTTAGATGATGTTCTTTCTGATGAAGAACCAAAACCAAAGCCAAAGTCAAAACCAAAACCAAAAGTTCAACCACCCGTTGAATCTCAATTACCTTCTAGAAGACCAATACGTAGATCTACTAGAAACAGGCCATGATTATCCGCTTTTTTATGTACTATAAATATGTATAATATAATATCTTAAAACAATAATAAATTACAAATTAAAATTAAAATAATACAAAAAAATATTAAACCTCTATAAAACATTTATTTACCATATATTATACACTAATCATCGCCTTCATCAATAGCAGCTGAACTTCCTGATAATCCCCATTTCTCACTAACAAACGCATATTGGTTTCGTTCTTTAACTTTGGTAATACTTTCTGGAAGACTTTCACCAATACTTGCTCTTAATTCTCTTTCTTTTAATTTATCATTACGTAATCTTTGTTCTGTTGAAAGTAATTCATCTGTTGATAACTTTACAAATTCATCAGTTTTAAGTTTCTTAAAAACTAAAGCATCACAAAATTCTGTTTTCTTTTGTTTAAGTGCTATTAAATGTTTTCTGAAATGTTCTTGATACTTATTTATATCATATTTATAAATATCATATAAATTTTCTTCGTATTCTATTGATAGATTAGTTGCAAGTCCAGATTCTATATCCTTTCTTTGTTCTGGTTTTAACTCGGTGATAATAAACTTATTAATAACGTTGAATATTGCTATCTTGACTGCTTGTCTGTTTCTTGTCCATATATCATCCGCATTATCACCTAAAGCTATACCATTTGCATTTTGCCCACTTCCACTAGACACGCATTTTTTCTTAGTTTTTCCCTTTAAAAATGACTTTGGTTTAGGTCTAGGCTTAGTTTGTGGTGCCATTTATATGTGATTACCTTATTGCCTTGTATATTTGTATTGTACGCATATAGATAATTTGAAAGAAAGAAAAGTCTAGTGACACAAAAAACAAGATTAAAATTTATTTTAGAAGGGTATTTTTTTTCCTGTTTAAGCGGCTTTTTTGAGAAATTTTATGTGGGGATTCTGGTGTTTGTGTTTTTTTAAAAAATACATGATTTTATTAATAGAAGGTTATTATAAATAATATATACAAAATGCTAAGATAGGTTACTAGAACTACATCTTCAATTTAGACTTCCTTTGGACACCACCTCTTCCTTTCACGACAATAGGAGCAGTATCGGTAGTTGGTTGAGCGGTAGGACGTTTGTAAAACATTCCACTGCCGTTGTTGCTCAAACCGCCTTGACCATTATTAAGACTTGGTATACTACCTGTACGTTCCTGTGTATTAGGTTTGCTTCCAAGCTTTGGTATAAAATTTTGACTACTATGTCCACCAATAAATGGAGGAGGTGATGATGTAAATACAGGAATATTTTGTGATGATGAACTAGCCATTTGGGTATGTTCAATTGGAATTGCATGTTGTCTAGAGTAATACATATTAGCATCATCTCTTGGTTCAGCACCAAAGTAATTTGTCACTTCTCCACCACTATTACTACTACTTGATCTATCAAAATTATATCCTAATATTGGTCTATTTCCTGTGGTACTTCTAGCAAAACTGTGAGTACTTTGGTTAGATGATAAAGGAATATTAATAGGTTTTGTGGATTTCAGAGTTATCATTTCAGCTTCTCTTTCCTTCATTGAAGCTTGTAATTGGATTAATTCATTGTTCAAAGTATTTACTTGAGATTCATAAGTTGATTTCATTCTCTTAACTAGAGCACTATTGTTATTGATGTTTGATGTTTTTAAAGAAGTAATTTCGGTTGATAAGTTTTCTATTTGAGATTCATATTCCTTTTCAAGTGTATCAATAGTAATATTATTTGATTCCTTAAGAATATCAACTTGCTCTTTTAAATAATGAATTTCTTTTTCTTGTGAAGATAAAGTTTCATATTTTCTCTCCTTTGTGGTGAGTCTCTTATGTTCTTCTTCTTCTTCAACTCTAGCTAAATCTATTTTCAATTGATCATTCTCATTTTCTAAAACAGCAACTTTATCCTTAATAGTAATTAATTCAAACTTATTTGGCTCTATTTCATTCTTCAAGTCTACAATATTAAGTTCTAGATCTTTAATCTTAATTCTCAATGATGTTAATTCACCTTCTAAAACAATTTTTTCCTGCTTTAATATAGAATTTGATTGAATAAGGTCTTTTTTAGCAACTACAGAAGCAGATGCATCTTCAGTTGAAAGACTCTTTGATGTAGCTTTACTACGAGCTAATTCTTCCTTTAATTTTTCAATTTCATTTTTCAATAATTTAGATTGTTCTGAATTGGCTTTAGAAATTTCAGATTTTAAAAATAAAGATTTTTGTTCCTCTTTTAATTGTTTGATAAGATTGAATGCACCATTTTTTATATAAGTTTGAAAGTCTAATTCGTTCATTAAAATCATTAATTCTCTTTTGTAAAAGTCCAAGTTGCTATTATTTCCATTTGGAGTAGAAATTTCATGGAGAGGAGATAAAGGTTGAGAAGAATAAGTAGCATCTAAATCAGGTATTGAATATTGAACAGAATGACGTCTAATAAAATCATTATAAACAGTGGTATCATTTTTGGCAAATAACTGTTTATGTGTTTCTAACAATGAATCGATAACTTTTGTGTTACCAGTTGATACATTATAAAAACTAGGAGTAACCTTGGTAGAAGAAGCTGTACTGGTATTTATATTAGGTAAAACAGGAGGATGATTTGATATGTTGTAAGTAGCACTGAAATTTGGTATCTTAAACAATGGTTGTTGTGATTGTTGTTGTGAAAAGTCACCAAACATCTCTGAAGATGATGAAAACCCTGATGATAATGGGGATTTACTTTCATTCTTTTCTGTTGATAATGATGAGTGTGGTGTTCTTCTAGGAGATGATAAAACAGAATTTCCATTGATATGTCCATCTATTGATGAATTTAAGACACCTTGAAAATGATATTGAAGACAATACGAATGAGTCTTGTCTGGTGTAGTTAATTGCTTCAACAATTGAGGATAATTAGTTAACTCTTCTTCCTTATCAGAGTACTTCATAAAATTATCATGGACTGAATAGCTTTGTAAAATTAATGAATTTTCTTTTTTGAAATGATCTATATTTGCTATTGATATTGTTGGCTTCTTAATAAAGTCAAGTAAACATAATGGGAATAGACCATATAAAAACAAAAACAGTTTGGAAGGATCAGGAGATAATCCTTCTATAGGTATATCATCTTCTAAGATATCCCATTCTAGTATTGCTTCTTGGAGTTGTTGTCTACCTATAGAATCAAATATGTCATGTTTCTCTTTGGTTGGTGTAATGTCGTCCTCGTCAAGACTATTACCTATTAATGTATCTCTTGGCCCTTCTTCTTTGTTGTCACTCTTTATACTATTTGATTTCTTATATTTTAGCTGTTCTGTTGACCAGCACAGTAATCTTGCATATATTTGAAATAAATCATCTAAATATGAAGGTAAAACATTAACGATATGAGGAATTATCATAACCAAAAGATTCAAAGAAAAATAAACAGATTGGTTTGATTTATCATGTAATAACAACTTAATAAGATTATTCAATATTTCTGTTTCTGATATAAATTTTAAAGAAGCATCTTGAACGCCAACACTTGAAGAGAGTAAACTTAATGCAGATAATCTATATTTTTTATTGATTAAATATTCATTTAAAATTTTAGAATATGCTAATGGATCAAAAATTCCAAATTCTATTAAAGAGTCACGAATTTTCACTCTTATATATCTCTTTCTTTCGTCTATTTCATGAATTTCTTCTTTTTGTAATTCATCATTAACTAGTAATACATCAGGATTAATATATGAGTCAATGAGCATACGAACTACTTGAGTAGAATGTGATAATTTCACATTTTGTAAATCTTTGTTTGATTCAAAAGAATTTATTTTAGATTCACATTTCATGGTACATAAAATTAACTCTTTTGAAGCTTCAACAATGTTGATATCATAACCTGCTGCATTCATAGCAATATTCACATATTTCTTAATCCACATTAAGAATTCTGAAGAATCTGTTATTAAAGGAACCAATCGTATAAGTATTTTGATGAAAAGTTTTTCCTTTGAGTAGTTTGTATGTACATATTGTTTGTATATTTGATATAATGTATCACTTAGCTTAGTTGAACTATTTGATTCTAGTGTATTATGTTTATCCAAATATTGTATTATTGTTTCTTCTACGTCATCAGGTACATCAAGTGGCAGTACTGGCCCAGAAAATAGTAAGTCCAAAGACTTACTTAGACTTTTAAGGGACCCTACAGACATTAATATATTCCTACCCTTCTAGTCTATTGAGTATTATTGAATAAAATATGTTCTATATATATGATTAAAATAAATTAAAAGTAATAAAATAAATAAACCAAAGGTTATACACTAAAAGAAAAATATTTTTTTCTCCACGAAAATTAAATAAGACTTGATTAATGATTTTTTAACATTGCATAATAATAATATTTTGATGGTTTTCTTTATTTCTTTATTATAATATAGTAATTGTATCCTTATAACCAATATTAATATCTATAAATATGTCCAAACAATATACCTTGTTGGATCTTGTCCAAAAAGTTGATGTGATACCTAACGAATTTGATGAAGAAGACGACTATATAGTTTTCAAGGATCAAGTTTATACATTACGTTCACATGATGATTCATTTAAATTAGGGTATATTATCCCAATGGTAGCACAAAAATTAACAGAATATACACAATTTTTAAAAGTGGATGATACTACTAGAGCAATTAAGTTAAATTCAGATTTAGATACCATAGAGAAAAGAGATGATGCAATTGCATTTATTGCTCAAAGTTTAAAAGATAAAAAAATATTTGATACTTTATTAGGTTGGAGAAATGAAAAATATGTAATTTATGATCAATTCCATAAAGAATATTTCCATGCTGAAAGAGCAATTTGTCCAATTCTTGGTGTTGTAATGTATGGTGTATATATTAATGGTTATATTCAAGATCCAGTCACTAAAGAAATTAAACTTTGGGTTCCACGTAGATCACCTACAAAATCAACATATCCTGGTATGTTAGATAACACTGTTGCTGGTGGTGTAGGACATCCATACGGTGTTCATGAAACACTCTTCAAAGAATGTTATGAAGAAGCAGGTTTTACTAAAGAATATATTGAAGAAAGATATACACCTGTAGGTACAATAATGTATATGTATCAAGTTGCAGGTAGACCAGATAAATCTAAAGGTGAAAAGTTTGGATTAACAAAAGAAGGGCACTTGGTTCAATGTGAAGTTGCTTATGTTTATGATTTAAAGATGAGTGAAGGTGATAAACCTACTCCACTAGATGGAGAATCTGAAGATTTTCAATTACTTTCAACTGATGAAGTATTAAAAAAATTAAAAAATGGTGAATTCAAACCTAATTGTGGGGGTATCATTATTGAATTTTTAATTCGTCATGGTGTAATTACTAATTTAAATGAACCAGAATATTTAAAAATATCACAAAAATTACATCGTGTTTTACCATTTCCTTTAAAAGATAGTTGAATAATTCATTCTATATGATTTTTTTTGTATCGTTAATATATTAATTTTTATTTATATTCTTTTGTTTTATATATAGAGAGATCATTTAAATAGATCATTTTGCAAAATGAAGTTTAATGTTCATGAATTCTCTAGCAGCAACTTCATCGACGGTTAATGATTTGTTACCATAAGTTAATGGAGAGAAGAAAATGAAACCTGTAATAAGTACACTTAATAATAAAGCAATAGTTGAAGCAAGAGGGACAAATTGTACTTTACCACTACTTGAAGATGCAGATGTTAATTCTTTCTTGTTTGAAGACTTAGTCTTAGCTGGAGTAGAAGAAAATTCAGGGTTAAGGTTATCAGTAAAGATAAATTCTATTAAAGCACCACTAAATAAAGCAGCTAATAAATGAGCAGGTAAATAATGATGTAAGAACTTTTGTCTTGACATTAAGAAGAATGGGAAATAATGAGTTGCCCAACAAGAGAAGAAGAAACCAATATTTAAATATAATCTAGATCTTGCCTTATTTGTTAAAAGATTGACGTTTCTTCTAATGGTTAATTGGTCAACTAAAACTAATGCTAAGAAACTCATTAATAAACCACATTCTATCCACCAACCAAAGACATTACCAATAAAGTATATTTGTTCTCTAGTATCATTCTTTGTCCAGAATGAAACACCACTTAAAGATAATGGCCAACTAATTGGATCAGAAGCAAATGGATGTTCAGATGATAATTTATTATTTTGTTCAAACATAATGAATTGTAATTCCCACCATTTTCTTAAGAATGGTAAAGTCTTTGGTTCTTTTTCGATATATCTTGCTCTTTCAGGAGATAAACCAATAATAGAATCAAAAGTCCAAATGTTATCATTGTCACCAACTTTTTTGTTACCATTAACTTCTTGTTGGTTGAAACCCCAGTCTGGTAATAATTGATCATTATGAGTCCATAAAGTAACAATTGTTGGAACATGGAATAATTTAAATTCGGAAGATTTAGTCTTTAGAAGGTCATTTGGTTTTTTATCAGCTGGTTCTAATCTGAATAAAGTATCATTGTACCTAGTTGAATCACCTTCTTCGATACTAATAACAGTAAATTCTTCATTTGTTGGATAGAAAGGAGAAGCAACATCATGAGTTAATAAATAGCCATTGGTACTAAGATGTCTTAATCTAATAACATCACTTTGTTTAACTGGAACATTCATCAATTTTTGTTGAGCTTCTTCAAAATGGAAGTTTGGTAAAATTTCCCATTGATTACCATAATCATCAAAATCTTTAACACATGTAACTTGTTGACCTTGAGATGAAACTCTACCATCATCATAACGTAATGGATATTGATATGGGTGAGAATGTAAAAGACAATCAGTATCTTTATGTTTTAAAGTAATAATATCATGATAATGAATTTCTCTTGCATCTCTAGCTAATGGAGAATCACCTAAAGTTTCTTGAAATTCTGGAGACATGAAACCATCACCTGGACCAGATTTATTTAAGATAGCAAAATGAATATAGAACCACATTAAGTAAATATAGAATGGAATTAAAATAAGACCAATAAATCTAGCATAAAAATGTTGACAAAATCTCTTAATTGTTAAACCTTTCTTGTAATCTAACAATCCCCATAAGTCCCAAGCAACAGCTACACCAACACAAACAAAAGTGAAAACACCAACATATTTAGTTGAAATAACACCTGATAATGAGACTCCAGTAAGTAATAACCATTTCCACCAATTTGCGGAGAATGGGTTAGCTCTTTGCTTGGAGAATCTAACATAACAATAAACGGATAAAGCTACAAAAATAATTAAAGTAGCATCTAATAAGATTAATCTTGTTTCGGTAGCATGAGCATTATCGAATAAGACTAAAGAAGCAGCAAAGATACAAGTTGGAATACTATAACCACATTCTTTCATAGTATTAAACATAATTGGAACGGTTAAAGAACCTAAAGTAGCAGATAAAGCACGTAATGGAATATAAGGAACTGAATGATTAATATAAGAATCACCAATATCTTTGAATTTGAAAGAACCATCAAAACCAATAATATAACCAACGAATGCAATTAATAATTTAGCAAATGGAGGATGTAAATCAAAGAAATAAGTTCTTTCTAAATAATAAGATGCAAATTTACCAAAATGAACTTCATCAAAGACAACTTCATCTGGGTAGTAAATACAATAGAAACGAGTTGCAAATGCAATTGTAGTTAAAACGATATTAGAAATGTTATACCATTTTTCATCTTTTGGATTTATATATGAATTTAATGTGGAGTCATCATTATTTATTGAAATTTGATTCAATAAATCATCATCAAATGAATCTTTTTTATCCACATTTGAAGATTCGTTAGAACCTTTAGATGATTTCTTTGGAGCCATTGCGTTGTGTATGACACTTCAACGGTGATAAATATGTAGACTTAAGAATAACAAGATAGAAAAAAAAGAAGTATAAATAAAACAATTGACACGTAGTGAAATAAAAATATTATTTTGAAAAAGCTTAAAGATGAGAAACCCAAAATTGGCACAGCGCGTAAATTGGCAGAAAAACAAATCACCTTCATCTAAAGAGAGAAGCGTGTCTTGCCCTCCATATTTATCTAACTATTTCGTTCATTTAATAAATCTATATATATATCAGGTATATTTATTAACTTGTACATAAATGTATAGGAGAATTCCACGAGTTGTACAAGGGTACAGAGTCGTACCTCATGTTTCAAGAAGAAATATAGCAGATTTTTCTTTAATTGATGAACTTCGACAAGCAGATGAATTAGCACAAACCAAATCTAAACATGCTGCTAAGGTTATTAAGAAGACTAAGACACCATTCTCTGGAGAAAAACCATTGTCAAGTAAGAGTTCATCACCACCTCCATCATCAGAAGTAACTGCTGAAATTATACCTGAAGGTGTACCAAAAGTTGATTTTGAACATAAATTCTCAGCGCCAAATTATGAAATGCCAGAAACTCCAATGCCTGTACCAGGTTCAAATCCTAATGATGTAGCTAATCAAGGAACAAATTGGGCAGCATCATTCCATGGATTAGGTGGTTTTGCTTTCCCAAAAGAAGCTCAAGAAGTTTTAAATCAAGAATTAAAAGCCGATGATATTGAAATTACACCAGATGGATTATTATATTTACCAGAAATTAAATATCGTAGATCTTTAAATCGTGCATTTGGAGCAGGTGCATGGGGTATGGCACCACGTAGTGAAACTACAGTTACTATGAATAGTACAGGTGGTGGTGGATTATTAAGTCGTGAATATGGTTTAGTTGTTCATGGTAGATTAGTTAGTATTGCTAGAGGTGAACAAACTTTCTTTGCAGAAAAGGGAATTGCAACTGCAACAGAAGGTTGTAAATCAAATGCTTTAATGAGATGTTGTAAAGATCTTGGTATCGCAAGTGAATTATGGGATCCTAGATTTATTAAAAAATTTAAAAAACAATATTGTGAAGAATTATTTGTTGAATATGTACCAACAAAGAAGAAGAAGAAGATTTGGAAGAGAAAGGATGAAGATGTTGAATATCCATTTAAGAGATGATATCATCTAATATATCACTTGTACATATAACATTAATAATAAATAATACTAAATAAACAAACTAATAATACAATCATGTCGCTTTAAATATAAAAATATCGGCTTTTAGTTTTCTTTATAAATCAAAAGAAAATTTTTAAGGTTTTATATAGTAAAAAAACGGAATATTTTTTTTTTGATAAATGATTAATTTATTGATTTTTTTTTTGTTGTATTATATATATATTAAATAAAAAAAGAAGATTGTTATAATTTGTAGAAAAGACAATTAGTTTTTAAAAAAAATATAATCAAAGTAAAAAATTTTTATTATTTTTTATTTTGAAAAAATTTATAAACCTTGTTGAGCTCTTCTTCTATCTCTTTCTTCAGCAATAGTTAATTTAATACCCTTACCCTTTGGTAATGAAATGTATGGCTTAGATGGTTCACCAATGATGAAAACGTTAGTTAATCTGGTGACGAAAGTGTTGTCTAAGGAATCTTTCATGTGAACTAAATCGAAACCACCTTCATGTCTTTCACGGTGAGTGATAACACCAACTCTACCTAAATTTCTACCACCGGTAACCATAACTAATTTACCAGTATCGAATTTTAAGAAGTCGGTAACTTTACCGGATTCTAAATCAATTTTAACGGTATCGTTAACCTTGATAGCTGGATCTGGATATCTTATAGTTCTACCATCGTGGGTAACAATGTAAGGGATTGATTTTTTACCTAATTGAACTTTCTTAACTTTAGCTAATTTGTAAGAAGCTTCTTCATCAGTAATTCTGTGAACGGTGAATCTACCTTTAACATCATAGATTAATCTGAAGTTTTCATTTGTAGCTTCTAATGAGATAACATCCATAAAACCAGTTGGGAAAGTAGAGTCAGTTCTAACCTTGTTATCGACCTTGACGTGTCTTTGCATAAGGATAGCCTTAACTTCTCTACCGTTTAAGGCATACTTAAGTCTGTTTCTTAAGAAGACAATTAATGGTAAAGATTCTCTTAATTTGTGAGGACCTTGGGATGGTCTTGGAGCATAAGTACCAGATAATTTGTCAAGCATCCAATGGGATGGAGCTGCTAATCTCTTGAGATGTTTCTTTGGACCTCTAGCCATTTTGAATTATTAGTTCTAAACGATTTAATTAAAGTAGAATCAAAAGAATATATTAAAAGAGAAGCAGAAGCACTATAATAAAATAAAAATAAATTTAAAAAAATTAAAATGAAATATTTTGTCAGAGAGGAAGCAAAGTGAGAGAGAGAGAGCTACACTGAATGCTGTGGACAATAAGAGATTTTGCTATGTGAGAGTAAAATTTCTTTAATTAAGCAAGAAAACTTTTTTGAGTTGTGCACATTTACAGTTAGGGTGTTAGTTACTGGTGTGGGGTGTTTGGGTTTGGGGTTTTGTGACTTTTATTTTTTTTTGCTAATACATACTATATTAGGTGTTGGGTGTTTTATGGTGTGAGGTGTATTTATATTAATTAACATTAACATCTGTACATTACTTAATCACGTGCAATACCTGTGTCTGCACGTGACTATTATAACCCACCATCTCTTACTGCATATTCAATAAGATCACTAAGTTTATACTGACTACTACAATTATTATACATTCCACTTTCATATTCAAATATTCTTTCATAATTATCACTAACTAATTCTAATCCACGTTGAACATATCCTTCTATGAAATCATAAAATATAACATCCATGACTAAACTTTCTTTATTATTAATTTCAAATGAATGTACAACATTTGGTATTTCATAAATTGGTGATTTATAATGTACTGTATCATCACCTTCATCTCCAAAATCATCTTCTGTAACATAACCTCTAGTAATTTTCCATTTAGATTTTTGTTCATAATTAATCATATCAACAACTCTCATATTATTTTCTTTTTGATATGAATTTAATAACATATTATCATCATTAATATCTTGTAAAATATAATCATGATTATTTAAAAAATTGATTAATTTCATTGCTGTATCAATCTTAATATTTTTAATTATTTTCCATTTATTCTGAAATGGTGATATAGTAAATTTAGAATTGACTGTATAATTACCAGAATATAAATCATATCTAATTGCTCCACTATTAATTATAATCATTCTATTTTTATCATTGGATTCGGTTTCAATTAATTGTGATGGCATCGTTATTATATTATTATTAATATCACAATATTCTTTCTTTAAATTAGGTAAAATTCTATCTTCAATTAAAACTAATAAGCTATCAGAATCTCTATTATAATAATCACTTTTTTCTAATAAATAATCATTTTCAACAATTCCATATGAATAACTTAATTCTAATTCTTTATTAAATTTTTCAATTTCATAACTAATATCTAATCCTTTCTTTGTATTGAATTCATCTTTAAAATCTAAGAAATTAGTATGATATTGGAATGAATATAAATTAAAGTCAATATATGATCTAAATAAATTATGGTCATCAATATTTTTATTTAAATCATCAATTGATAAAAATCCAACAGTTTCACAATATCTTCCACTTTGTAAACCAGTTGATTTATCATCAAATATACTAAAATCTCTAATATGTGAATGACCTCCAAATAATTGAATATATGTATCTGGAAAATATTCTCTAATAGATTTTTGTAATTCCCACATTTCTAACCATTCATGAGAAATTGGTATATGACCAACTACAACAATAATATCAACTTTATTTTGAAAATTAATTAACATTTCTTTAAACCATTTACTATTAACAACTTCACTTATATTAGTAACTTTAACTCTACTATTACCACCTTTAAAATCAAATAAAAAACTTAAACCTAAAACACGATACCCATTAACTGGTGTAGTAAAATATCTATATTTATCATAACCAAATATAACCCATTCATTATCATCATTTAAAAATTCAACATTACTTGAAATAAATCTATCTCCATAATGTTGAACTAAATTATAATACTCAAAGTGACTAACTTCTTCAACATATAATTCATGATTACCAACAGTGATTAAATCATATGGAATATATTCGAATATTCTATTTGATAATTTACCATTAGGTACAGTTAAATCACTTAAACCTTGACCATCATGTCTATCACCGGTATCAACAAGTATTAAATCACCACCTAATCCAATAATTTTATCATTCATCCTACTAACAAATGAATAATAATCACCAAAATCCCCAGTATATTCAGCTTGATTAATATGACCACTTACCCAACCATGTGTATCAGTTGTATGCATAAAATTAATTGAACCAATCTTTAAATCTCTTTTTAATTCATGATAATTTGGAAATTTGGATAAGGGTTGGCGAAATGGTTGTAGTGTTAGTATATTAATCACTACAACTCCAAGTAATAACAATATGTAAAACATGTGTAAGTGATTAATGTAAGTAGCAGATTATTTATGCTTTGTATAAATATCTATGTGTATTATAATAGCTTTAATTAACAAATAAAATTAACAAATAAAAATAAAAATGACCCAGGTGCCGCCTCTCTCTCCCTTATCAAATTACCCGATTGGTATGTGATGTATAATAAAAACATGGGCGTGCAGGAAAATCAAAAAAATTAAAATTTATCGACGCGTCTTTAATTTTTATCCGAATTTTGATATGATTTTGGTAAATTTCCCCTCTTTTTATTAAAAATAAAAGTGGGTGAAACCTTTATTATATATTTATTTTTTATAATTTTAACTGTAGAATATTAAATTATATATTAATATAAACTAAATCATAAATTCTGATAATGGTGGTTAAAGTGGATGGAAGTATATTACTCCCAGGGGCTTATTGGCCACAAGAACATAAAAAGGAATATGTAGCAACTGATCCATTATCTAATGCGCTTAAAGTATCAGGTGTATCAAGTTTTTTATTAATAGGTATGCATTTAAGAAGACAATTACAATATAGAAAAGGTTCTGCAAGAGCAAGTACTGCTCGTTATTTGGCTAGTTTTGAAATGGGTAATAAAATGTATCAATTTGCATCAATTCCAATTGCGCTTGGTTTATATACTTTTCTTTCTGGTTCATTAGCTAATGTAGCTGAAGATGTTACTCCATCAAATGAATTTATATCTGTATTTTCAGCTGTTGGTGTTGCTGCTGCATTTAAACCTAAGCTAGGTTTTGCTAAAGGTTTAGGTTTTGCATTTGGTATAGGTACCGTTGCGGCGCTAATGGCTTGGGGTCAAGGTTTATCATTAGGTGAAGATAGTTATTATGAAACTAAAATGTCTGGTCAAATTGAAAAGAGTAAGACTGATCCAGAAGAAAAACAAGGCTTTTGGGAAGTTATACAACGTAGACCATATTCTAGATTGGTTGAAGAATATGGTGAAGGTAGAGGTATTGGTAAGATTTAGAATATTCCTAGTTGTGTTTTCAGTTTATTTTACTATCTTTGTTTTGTTGGTATCATTTTTTTAATTTTATAATTCTATGTTATATAGCTATTTATTTTATTTTATTTATTAAACGAATTCATTTACTATTGTTATTATTATATTTTACATATCCATTTCACGTAAAATTCTCATTTCTTCATCATCTTCATCATCATCCATGTTGAACTCATTTTGGGTATTGATAGTATTACTTTGTTGTTGTTGCTGTTGCTGTTGTTGTTGCATAACCATTTCAAATTCATCTTCATCATCAAAATCAGGTATGTCTTCTTCTTCAATATCATTCTTATCTTGTGTAACAAATAAACCTTCAGGTTGTGTACTCTTTGGTATCTGTTGTTTTTGTGGAGGTTCAGATTCTACCGGTGTTTTACCTAATGTGGTAGTGGATAAAATGGTATTTGCTCTATTTAATGCATTATCTATACTTCTTAAGAATGCAGTATCAGCATCTAATTCTTCTTCTGGTTCTTTTGGTTCTTCTAGTTTCTTTGTATCCTTGAATTCTGTATTAGTTAAATCAACAACAACATTGTTATTATTATTCACACCTTCTTCATTAGATTGTGCCATGATATTCGCATATGGATCAACACCACCATTTCTCTTTGCTCTTATTTCAGACATAACAGTTTCATGTAAGAAACTTTTAACCATAACTTTTGTATTAATGGCACGACTCAACATAGGTATAAAATCTTTAAGTTTTGATTTTGGATAAACATCATGACCAAATTTTTGATATATAAATAATAAATTAGTTAAATTTGTAAAATGATGACTTTGTGAATATTTTTCACGATAATTATTAGTATTATGTCTTTGTTTTCCTCTTCTCTTATCGTGTCTTGCTGGATCTTTCATAAATTTAAAATGAGATACATTCGTAAGTAAAGTAGGCAATCCTTGTTTACTTAAAAGTAACTCTTCACTTAAAGTATGGACCTTCTTACGTGGTTTTATTGAAGTGATTGGAACATCTGGAGCTTGTGAGTTTAAAGCATTAGTAGATTCACCAAGTGCGGTTGTAGCATGAACTTTTGTAGTATAATCATCTGTAATACCTAAAAGTTGATCATTTGACAGTTTATCCGCCCCTTCAAATAATCTCGACATTATATGTGAAATGTTATAAGTATGGTTTTGTGTGTATAGTTAGTTGATATAGCTATTATAAATAAAGAAGAATCAATATAATGAATGATACATAGTCTTTAATAATAATGATAATAACGCGTTCTTTTTTTTATAAAACCAAAAATATAATGGCAGTGAACATAACACTAAAGACCACCACATATTAATTGCAATGGGAGATCATGAGAGCTATATTTATAAGCCTTGAATTATATACATCTTAACTTATATAAATTGAATATTAAACAAATAATAACAACTATAATAAGCTTTGGTAAACATATAAATATCTGATGGTAGTAATTATACAGTTAATTACATTGATCTTGGTATCTATACCTTCAGTATGTGCTTTCAATTCTTATAGTTATAAAACCAATTTTACAGATGATCAATTATATCAATCTACATTTACACCAAATCATTTGAAATATCTTCGGCAAGAAACTAAAAATTTATTTTATTATGGTTGGGATAATTATATGAAATTTGGTTTCCCTTATGATGAAGTAAGACCATTGATTTGTTTACCTAATAAACCTGATTTTGCGAATTATAATAATAAAGTTCAAAATGACGTATTAGGAAATTTTTCAGTTACATTAATTGATAATTTAGACACTTTTATTATACTTGGAGATCAAGATAAATTTAAAGAATATGTTAAATTAGTTATTGAAATGTATTCTGATTTTAATATAAATACTAATGTTCAAGTATTTGAAACTAATATTAGAATTTTAGGTGGACTTTTGTCAGCGCATCTTTATGCATTAGATATTTATGATGATAATGAATATAATGGAGAGTTATTAAAATTAGCATATGATGTAGGTAAAAGATTAATCTTAGCATTTGATACAACAAGTAAAATTCCATATCCAAGAATTAATTTATCAAAAGGACCAAATGCAGTACCAAAAAAATTACAAACAGAAACTTGTTCAGCTGGTGCAGTTTCACCAATATTAGAATTAACTTTATTATCAAGATTAACAGGTGATGCTATATTCGAAACTATGACCAGGAGAACATTTAGATTTTTATGGAATTCTAGATCTAGTTTAGATGTTTTACCATTTACTATAGATACTGTTACAAATGAATTTAAAGATTCATTAACTGGTATAGGTGCATCAATTGATTCACTTTATGAATATGCATTAAAATTTGCAATTTTATTTGATGATAATGAATTCCAAGAGATATGGACAAGATCATATAGCTCATTATTAAAACATTCATTAAATTCGGATGGTGTATTTGCTAATATTGATATTAATTCAGGAACTCAAGTAATTGAATGGGTTGATGCATTAGGTGCATTTTTCCCAGGTTTAATGGTTCTTGGTGGTGATATTGATAATGCTATTAAAGCACATGAAGCATATTGGAAACTTTGGAATTATTATGGTTGTATTCCTGAACGTTGGAATATGATTGGTTTTAGATCACAAAATTTTTTAAAAAGATCATCAAATGGTGATGTTGTTAAATTTAAATATGGTGATGTTTTAGAAGGTTTATCTAAAGATGAGACTAATGAAGTCTTAGTTAAACATTCAATTGGATTAGAATGGTATCCATTAAGACCAGAATTTATTGAATCTACTTATCATTTATATAAAGCTACTAGAGATCCAGTATATTTACAAATTGGTCAAAGTATATTATATAAATTACAAAAAGAATTTATTGCACCATGTGGATTTGCTGGTATTTTAAATATTTTAACAAATATTAGACAAGATAGAATGGAAAGTTTTGTATTAAGTGAAACTTTAAAATATTTATATCTTTTATTTGATGTTGATAATGAAGGTACAGAATTTCCAAATCGTAATATAATTTTTTCAACTGAAGGTCATCCATTATGGTTTGATAAATCAGTTATTAAAAATTATGATTTTTTAAATAATGATCCAATTGGTGATAAATATATTGAAGGTATTAAAATGAATAAAACTCATGAAGAAATAATATATGATATTTTAAATCCATCATCAAATAATAATAATGAAATTAAAGATAAATCATTTTTATCAGGATTAATAAATAAATTTTTTAAAGATTCGAGTTTATTTAATTTAGAATTCGAATTATTTGCATTAAGAAATAAAATTTTTAAATACGTTATTGAATATCATTCAAAGGCAAATGAATATTATCAGTCAATTGATAAATCTGAAGCTTTAAATACTTTAACAGTTGAATATAATAATTTAATTAAAAAAGCAACTATTGATAAAGCTGATAATGATAAATTAATTCATGATAATGAAAATGAAAATAATAATTGGCATTCATTATCATATATTAATCATATTACTGATGAAATGCCAGGTTTTGTTTATGAAAATCTAATACCTGGTATGGTTAATAATTTTAAAATATCAATAATTCATAATCCACCAAAATATGAAAAATCATTAAAATTACTTAATAATTCATTAGAATTTAAATTAAATTATGATTATTTAAATTTACAAACCTGTCAAGTACCTAATTTAGATAATTCATTTTTTTTATTTTCAAATGTTTTAAATTCATCAACATTTTATAATTTTGATGCTATTTATCCTTTAACTTTAAGAAGACCAATGTATAGATTATCAGCTTTAGAAATGGAATTAGAACCTAATTTTTATAATAAATTTATTGGATGGACAAATCCACAAAGTGAAATTATGAAAGAAACTCAAGATTTTGAAGCATTGGTTGATGAAATTGGAAGTTCAAGATATCAAATAATTTATAAAATTGGTGATATTATTAAAGGTAAAGATTTAAATAAAAAAAGTTATGGAATTAAAAAAGATGATTTATATATTCATGAATTTACAGGATTAAGGGTAAGAATTGAAAGATTAGTAGCTGGTCAAATTGATTCTACAGGAACAATTTTAACTGGTAGAAATGCATATAATGGATTAGATTTACAATTAGAATTAGAATTAGATGGAATACAAGATACAAGTTTAGTTGCAACAAAATCAAATGATGAATCAATAGTTGAATTTAGAATTTTAAAGATTAATGGTAAGCCAATTTCATCGGATGAAATGATATTTGTAAATGGAAATGATGAAAGATTAGTCTCAGGTAATATGGGAACACTAACACATGATTCTGAAGGATATATGATTATGGATGGTAGTCGTGTAGTTAATATGAAAGTATTACAATAAATGTAAATATAAATAGTCTCTTATATAAATAAAAATTAGAAAACGACGCGACGTTAAATTAATTCCTTAGTAATAATTTTTGTAATAATTTTTTTTTAATTTGTTTCTGCAATGCATAATCAAAAAATGATGATTCACAAGCTGGGTTTTATTTGCCCTTGCTTTTAATTACAATTACAATTACAATTATAATATACAATTTTAATTATAATATATATAATATCTTCATTAGGATTAAAAGGTTTTTAAAAAGTATAATCATTTTTTAAATCTTATTATTTGCACTAATAATATAATAATAATTTGTGCTTTACCTTATCCAATATTAAATCCCTTCACTGGCTGCTTAAATAAAAGAAAAAAGAAAGACCGATTTCTGTCCTGTACTTTTTTTAAACCGTTTTTTTTTCAAAACAACCACAAAATATATATTCATTGGTTATTTTTTGATCTACTGATATTAATTTGCATTTATATATAATATCAAGTTTAAATTATTAAATTTAATCATATCGCCGCCCTTTGACATCATAAGTTTAAATAGCGATAACCGAACCCACGAAAAAGAAAAGTCTTTTTTTATTATTTTTTTTGGTGAAAGAGAAAAAGAGGAAAATTTGGACGATTAGACGATTAACTTTTATTCCTTTTTTTTATATTTTTGTTATTTCTAATTTACAATAATCATTTAATTCATTCATAATTGAATTTATCATAATCATATTATAATTATTAAAGATGAATTTCTTTGGCTTTGGTCACCCGAAGCAAACGTCTTTACACCAACAAGATTCAACTTCCGATTCAACTTTAAAACAGAATACTTCCGAGCCACCAACTTCATCTGCATCTAATAATTCAAATGTCAATTATAATAATAACCAACCAGAATTTGGTGCATCAATAACTAGAGTAGTATCTCCAAATACTTTTCCAACAGAAATGGTTCCACATGCTGCTAATCCAACAATTTCATTAAGTGATACTGCTTATGCAGTAGGTACAACCATAAAGGGGCCTGATGACGCTCTTAATAGAGCTGTTAATCAATTTGAACAACCTGCCCCAACTTCAAGTAGTAATTTAACTACACAATTGACAAACAGTTCTAATAATATGAACAATACAAATAATAATTTATTAACAAATGATTTTAATACATCTCATTATAATACCGTTGCATTACCAATTGAAAGTGACACTGCTCAAGATACTGCTATTCCAAGAGGAAAATTAAGAATTAGTATAATTGAAGCTCATGGTCTTAATGTTCATTCTCATCATTCAAATCCATATGTTGTTTGTACTTTTGAAAGTTCAGAATTTGTTACTCATGGACCAGAATCTGTTGATACAAGATCTAATAATAATTCAAATAATACTACAAATAATGATCAATCGCATAATTCTAATTTTAATTCGCATAATAATACTAATAATTCACCAAGAACACTTAATAGTGATAAATCACGTAAAGCATTTACAACTCAAACTTCATCTCAACCAACTTTAAATATAACTGGTAGAAATTCAGTTACAAGTGCTGCTAATCCAATATGGCATTATAAATCAATGTTTGATGTTGTTGGTGCAAAATCAGAATTAGATATTTCAGTTTATGATTCAACTGAAGAAGATTCATTTTTAGGTCATGTTAGAATTAGACCCCAAACAATTCAAGAATCATCAAATGAACAATGGTTTACATTAAAATCAAGAATTGATGGTGAAATTGTTACTGGTAAAATAAGAGTTAAATTAGAATATTCAAATACAGGTAAAAGACATTATGGACCAGAAGATTTTGAAGTTTTAAGATTATTAGGTAAAGGTACATTTGGTCAAGTTTTCCAAGTTAAAAAGAAAGATACTTCAAGAATTTATGCAATGAAAGTTTTATCAAAGAAAGTTATTGTTCGTAAAAAGGAAATTGCTCATACTATTGGTGAAAGAGATATTTTAGTTAGAACTTCATCAAGTGAATCACCATTTATTGTTGGATTAAAATTTTCATTTCAAACACCAACAGATTTATATTTAGTTACTGATTATATGTCAGGTGGTGAATTATTTTGGCATTTACAAAAAGAAGGAAAATTTTCTGAAGATAGAGCTAAATTTTATATTGCAGAATTAGTTTTAGCTTTAGAACATTTACATGATAATGATATTGTTTATAGAGATTTAAAACCTGAAAATATTTTATTAGATGCAAATGGTCATATTGCATTATGTGATTTTGGTTTATCAAAGGCAAATTTACAATCAAATGGTACAACAAATACATTTTGTGGTACAACAGAATATTTAGCACCAGAAGTTTTATTAGATGAATCTGGTTATACTAAGATGGTTGATTTTTGGTCATTAGGTGTTTTAATTTTTGAAATGTGTTGTGGTTGGTCACCATTTTATGCGGATAATACACAACAAATGTATAAAAATATTGCATTTGGTAAAGTTCGTTTCCCAAAGGAAATTTTATCACAAGAAGGTAGATCATTTGTTAAAGGTTTATTAAATCGTAATCCAAGACATAGATTAGGTGCAATTAATGATGCAAGAGAATTAAGAGCTCATGCATTTTTTAATGATATTGATTGGGTATTATTAAGAGAAAAGAAAATTCCACCACCATTTATTCCACATATTGCAAATGAATTAGATACATCAAATTTTGATCCTGAATTTACAAATACTTCAACATCAATTATTAATAAACAATTATTAATGGGAACAACACCATTATCACAAGCAGTTCAAGAAAATTTTAAAGGATTTACATATGTTGATGATTCAATGATTTTTGATCATTTATCTTCATTAAATAAAAAGAATAATAATAATTTACCATTTGGATCATATAGACCAAATATGATTGTTGGTTCATTAGTACTGGGTAATACTAATTTACCACCTGAAGAAGAAGTTATTGATGAAGAAGATGATGGACTTGAAGAAAATGAAAATGATAATGATAATATGGATGTTGATGATGATTTTGTGAATGGTCCATTTGATTTATAATAATAATAATAATAATAACAATAATTACATTCTTTTTTTCATTCTTTTTTTCATTCTTCTTTAATTTTTTAATTTATTCAAAATACTTGTATTTGTTTTTTCCTGTGTGTGTGTGTTGTGTTTGTTCGTTTATGCGTGTTTATATATTATTTTCATCTTAATTGGTTTATTTATTTCTATATATAAAAAAATAATTATTTTGTGTTTTCATTGTGTTTTTTTTATTTCAAGTCATATATATACATTGTTATTATTATTATTATTCTTCTTGACTTTAATTTTTGTTTTTCTTTATTTTTGAATAATAATAATAATTATTATTAATTTTGTTTTTACATTGTCTGTTCGTTTTTTTGTGCTTTTTATTAATCTAATATTATATAAGATGATTATAAAAATATATAGAATAATATAATAAAATAATAATAAATTTTTAAAAAATTGCTATAAATAGAAAAAAACAGCAACATTCAAATAAGTCTTAAAAATGAAAAACAATAAATACAGCCATGTGAAATTACCTAAAATGGACATATTATTTTGTACTTCTTGGAATTTTAATATTTTAAAAAAATGTTGGTTTTTTTTTGGTAGTGTTATGATTATATGCTAACTAATTACTAATTGTTAATTAAATATTGTAAATTAAAATTAAAAATAGTATAATTATTTAATTTCTGTCAAAAAAATTAAGCAAATTTAAGCTTAAATTAAACGTTTATTTTACAGCACAAAAAAAAGCATCATAATAAATTCTCGGCTTTAATATGTTTATTAAACCAGTTTAGTACCGACAAAAGTTCAGTGAAGTGTTTTTTTTTCTTTTGTTCTTTTGCAGCCTTTTTTCTTTTGTAAGTTAATGTATATATATTCTCTTCTTAAAAGAATACTTAATTGATCAATCAATCAATAATATTGATAATATTAATAAGAATAAACAAAAGAAAACCCACAACACTTCAAACATAAACTAAAACAGTGCCATAAACGTTAAATTGAGATTTTTTTAACTGCACATTTTGAAATTGACGTTTTTTGCTTTTAAAAGGGAAATTTTGGTTCATTTTTAGTATATATTGTACCTTTGTTTTAATTTATTAAATCATTTAATATAATACATATATTAATCATTATTAACAAGTTTAAGTATTTTTTATGATTATATATTTGATTCAATAAATCATTTCAAAGTGTTTTTATTTATATGGCATAAATAAATAAATCAAATCAAATCAAATCAAATCATTTATTTATCAGATTTATCTTATCTTTCACATTCTCTATTTTATCAAATTTATAATAATCATTAGTTTGTTTGTTTTTTCGGGTTTTTGTGTTTTTGCATTTTGCATTTTGTTAAATAAATTCAATTTGTAAAACTCATTCATTTATATTTCAATTGGATAACGAATGTTTGCTTTTTAAAAAAATATAGAGATAAAAATTAAAAAAAATATATCATAAAATTATTCCCCTGTTTACTTAAATTGCTATTATCATATACATATATATATTAATTCACAATGTCTTCAATAAAACAAGAGTTTGGTATAAATCTTACGGATCTTTCAGAGAATTCTAATTCATCAAATAATACAACAACAGCAGCTGCTGCGGCAGCAACAACAACAACGGCAACCACTACTACTACTGGAGGTAATAGTTCAAATGATTTTGTTAAAAAATTATTTCAAATGCTTGAAGAAGATTCATATAAAGATATTGTAAGCTGGTCAGAAGATGGTAATTCATTTATGGTTATTGATACAAATGAATTTACAAGTGAAATTTTACCGAGACATTTTAAACATAGTAATTTTTCTTCATTTGTTAGACAATTAAATAAATATGATTTTCATAAAGTTAAAGTTTCTAATGAAGAAAAAGAAAAACTAAAGAAAGGAAATTCATTACTTTGGGAATTTAAACATTCAGATTTTAAAAGACATGATAAAGAAGCTTTAGAAAATATTAAAAGAAAAGCTCCAGCTTCAAAAAGATTTGATCTATTATTAAATAACAATAATAACAATAGTAATAATTCAAATGAAAATTATTTTCCTGGATTAAATTCAGATTCTATAGAAGATAGTAATGCAACAATTTCTGCGTTATTAACATCTAATAATACAAATACAAATAAAATAAAAGAATTAAAAGATCAAGTTCGAAATTTACAATCAACTGTTTATAATATTACTCAATCTTATGAATTAATGTCTAAAAATTTAGATTCACTTTCAAATAAATATAATACATTAGTAACGAGTTTAATTAATGAAAAATCAATAAATGAATCATATTCAAATGCAATAACTACAATTTTTAATGCAATTTCTAATAGTGGTATAGAATTGCCACCTTTAAATTTACCATTTATAAGGAATAACAATAATAATAATAACAATAATAACAACAACAACAACAATACTAATAATAATAATCAAATTCATGTATTACCTTCTCAACCAGTAATGCCAGTTTCATTAAATCAAATGAAACCAAATAATTCAAGTGTTTCACTTAGTAGTATGACAGGTCAAGAAAATTCACCAATAATTCAACAACCTCATATAAATCATTCAAAAAATAGTTCATCATCAACAATTGGACATATTAATGATGATAAAAATGTCTCTAATACAACAACACAAGCTAATGGCATTAATAGTAAAGTATCAGCTGCTCAACAAGAACAAAGAATATTGGCTAGACCAATAGGTTCTGCATTACATGTTTTATTAGTTGAAGATGATGATGTTTGTATTCAACTTTGTTCAAAATTTTTAAAGAAATATGGATGTACAGTTGAAGTAGTTAAAGATGGTTTAGCAGCAATTAGTGTTGTTGAAAAAGTTAAATTTGATTTAGTTTTAATGGATATAGTTATGCCAAATTTAGATGGTGCAACAGCAACTTCAGTAATTAGATCATTTGATAAAGATACACCAATTATTGCAATGACTGGTAATTATGAAAGACAAGATTTAGTTACATATTTAAATCATGGTATGACTGATATTTTAGCAAAACCATTTACTAAAAATGATTTATATTTAATATTAGAAAAACATCAAATGGATAAAAAATTAATTTATCCAATTAATGATAATGGTATTGATTTAAATGTTGCAACACCAGTTGTTAATGAACATTTATTAGATTTGAATGATCATAATAGACCACCACCACCACCAGTTGCTAGACAATCTGGTCCAATTCCAATTCAACAAACTGTACCACCACCTCCTTCACAACAACTTCAACAACAAAGACATCAATCACAAGAATCATTACAAGTTTCTGTTGATTCTATTCCAACAGCAAACTCAGTATATGATCAATCTATAGACCCCGCTAAACGTAGAAGAGTTATTTAAGAAAAAAAGCATTCACAAAAAAAACTCATACTTTATCTTCTTCTTTTTTTTTACTTTACTTTACTTTACTTTACTTTACTTTACTTTACTTTACTATTATTATTTGTATGCTAATTATGTATTATTTCTTTCTTCAACTTGTATAATTTTTTTTTCTTCCAAAAAATAAAGATTCTTTCTTTTTCAAGGATAAAAAAAAACCTCCTTTTTTTATTTTCATTTTTCAATTTTTTTGCTTCAATATAGAAATCAAAATTCATTTTATTTTTATTTTATTTTATCGTATTCATTATTTCATTAAAATGTTTTTATCTATTTATGTAAAAAAAACTGTTCCTTTAAAAGAATTGTTCTCTATGTTTTTTCTAATATAATTTCTATTTTTTTTTTGTTTTTTGTCTAATTTTAGGAACTTGTAGATATAGTTTCATCAAACCTAACACTTTTTCTTCTTCCAGTAACATTAAAACCTGAAGGAACTGCTAATTGAATGTAATCTTTATTAGGTGATTTAGATACATTTTTATCATTTAATTCATTTTCTTCTTCTATTTCTTCACCTTCTTCTTCTTGAATAACATTATCAAATTCAGCATACTCTTCATCTTCTAATTCATCATCTGATGAATCTAAAAATAAATCATTAACATCTTCACCACCACCACCACTAATAGATGATTGATTTTTATTATGTTTTTGAGTTTTTGAATTTGATAAATTATCTAACATTTCTCTAATTTGTCTTCTATTATATTTTAAAATTCCTTCACCAAATGATCCACCACTTGATGTAAATGATGGACGTCTTTGAGAATATGAATTACTATGATTTTTAGAATGTTTTGAAAAAGAAGGTTTGTTGTTATTTGAACTATTAATTGGAATAGTTAATTGTTGAGATTGTTTCTTTGGTGGAGGATCAATCGAAAGACTTTTAAAACCAAAATTTGAAAGTTGAGGTGATGTTGAAGTAATTGATAATTGATCTAATGATAATTTATCACTATTAACTGATGATATTTCATTATTATTAGTATTTTCTTTAATTATTATAATTTCATTGTTCTCGATATTATTATTTTCTTTAAAAATTTTTAATTCTCTTTTACATCTACTACATGAACAAATAATATTATAATAATTTAATAATTCTGATTTTCTTTGAAAAATATCATTTGGTGGATTTTGTAAATAATTAACTGTAATTAATTTATCTTTTTTGGTATTGTCTTTATTATCTTGAAATGATTTAAAAATTTTAATACCTCTTGCTTTTGAATTCCATTGATTTGAATTTTTCATTGTTAATAAAGGATTTGAAACAACATGAATAAATTTATTATTGTTATTATTGTTGTTGTTTCCCTTTTTATTAACATTACCATTGCCTTCACCATTGAAGACATCAGTTTTTAATTTTGGTTTTAATTGATTAATTTCTTCAGCACTTAATGGAGGTTTTTTAACAAATACAACTGAATTATCAACAACATTTTCCATTTTATAATCAGTATCAATATCATCATCTAATGCAATATCATCTGAAATAAATGAAACTTTAAAATCAGGTTCACAACTATGTTTTAAAAAACTTGATAAAAAGAAAACACAATTATTTTCACCATAAATACTATTTAATTTAAATTGTGTCATAATTTTTAAAAATTTAAAGAATGTAAAATTTAATTTTGGATGAGTTTCTAAATTTGGTTGTTTAAAAATATTACAAATTAATTCATAATAATTCTCCCAATCAATTTCAATTTCATATTGTTTATTTAAAAACTCTAATAAATTGTCAATATTTAAATCTTTTTCATTATTAAGAATTGAAATTGGTAAAATATTATAATAATCAATTATACTTGGATCATAAATCATTTGTAAGATTGTATTAAATCCATAAAATACTAAATCACAATTGTCTAAAGAAATCTTCTTACATAATTCTTTATAAAGAGAAAACTTGAATAATAATTTTGTACCTTCTAAATTCATTAAAGTATTTGTCATTGATGAATTTGAAGGAATATGATTTAATAAGGAATGGAAAATATCAATTTTTTTACATTGAGTTGAACACCATTTATAAGGACATTTATCACAATCTAAACCTTGTAAATATCTACTGATAATTACTTTTTCATTTTGTTTTTCTTTTTGTTTATTTCCTGGATCAGATTCTCTTCTTTTATGAATAAATTTAAAAATCTCCCCACATACACAACAAGATTTTCCTAAATTGACCAATTTAGAAAATTCAAAAGGTGGTAATAAAATTAATGGAGATTCACAATATAAAATATCAGATTGTTGTTGATTCTTCTTGATTTCATCTTTTGACTTTAAATAAATGGATCCATTATTATATTTTATAATATCATTTAATTTTTGATGCTTAATAAAATTACACAGCAATTCTCCGGCACAAGACTCAGACTCAGACGGCGCTGTATCAGATTCAGATTCAGTCATTAGAGTATATTAATAATGATAATAGTAATAATCTATATTCAGGAGTTTAGTGATTATAAAGATTGACCCAATTTTTTAAAGTAAAATAAAAAATCAATGTATATTAATCAACTGCATATATCTATCTTAATTAAAGTTTTTTGGTCACTTGCACAATTTTTAACAACCCGCATTTTTTGATTTTGATGATCTCATTCTTTGAGATTCAGAAATCGACTTCAGATCGACGTTTGATTTTTTTTACTATTTACTATTTACTATTTACAATGGGGTGTTTTTAATACAATAAAAAATTAAATATCAATAAGAAGTAAATAGTTAAACAATAACGAAATAGTTATTTATTATATATGTAATTAGAAAACAGAAGTCATAAGGTATCATGGATGAAAATCATAGATAAAAGTCAACTTACAATAATAATAAACCTAAGAAGACAGCACCAATGGAAGCACCAGAGAAGATAGCTCTGTTAGCTTCACCAGAGTATGTTGAAACTGAACCACTGGTTGATTGTTTAGTAAAAGTTGATTCACTGGCAGTGGAAACTGAGTCAGTAGTACATGGAACAGTGGTAGTAACGGTGTAAACAGAACCGTTAGTAGTACCGGTAACAGTTGAGACAACACCTGAGGTGGTGACAGCTGAACATTTGTTAGCGGAACATGAGGTAACAGTGTAAGTAACAGTAGAACCGGTGGTACATGGAACAGTAGTGTAAGTAGTAACAACTGAACATTTGTTATCTGAACAAGAAGTAGTAGTGTAGGTAACGGTAGAGACGTTAACTGAAGTACTAGTAGTAACACCAGCATCAGTACCAGTAGTACCGGTGGTACCGGTGGTAGCATCAGTACCAGTAGTAGAATCAGTACCAGAAACGGTAACAGTAGCAACTAAAGTGTAAGTAGTAGCGGCTCTCTTAACCTTAGCAGCGTTATCAACACCGGCAAATAAGACAGTAGCAACATATTCACCAGCAGCAGATGGTTCACCGAGTAATTCAACATTAGCGGTTTGGTTAGAAGCTAATTGAGCAGTGAATTCGAATTCAGTAGCAGATAAAGTGTATTCGGAGGCTGGAGCAGCTTCACCGTCAACGGAAACACTTGAGTCAGCAACAATGAAATCAATATCAGACTTAGCAACTTCACCATCAAATGGACCGAAAGAACCTTCAACAGTTAAAGAGAAACCAGCCTTGTCACCTGAGGTAACACCTTCGAAAGTGATACCAGTTGGGGTAACGAAAGCAGATGAGGAACTTGAGGTACCAGAGGTAACAGAAGTACCAGAAGTACCAGAAGTACCAGAGGTTGGAGCACCAGAGGTAGCAGAAGTACCAGTTGAAGCACCTGAGGTAGCAGAACTAGAAGCTAAAGTAGATGAAGCATCACAAGCACCTGGAGTGGACATGGAACATTCAGATAATGGAGCAGTTAAGTATGATGGGTAATAACTCCAGATTTCTAAACATGGAGCACAAGCAATACATTCTGAAACATTTTCATAGAAATCAGAATCTAAGGAACATAAACAGTCATCATCGTATGGACCAGCATCATCACCGTTATCGGAACAAGCTCTAGCACCTAAGATAGCGTAACCACAGTAAGCGTGACATTCATTGGTGGTAACAGCAGCTTCAGAGGTAGAAGCAGCATCAGAAGTAGTAGATGAAGCATCGGTAGCAGTAGCGGAACTAGAAGCTAAAGTAGATGAAGCATCACAAGCACCTGGAGTGGACATGGAACATTCAGATAATGGAGCAGTTAAGTATGATGGGTAGTATTGCCAGATACCTAAACATGGAGCACATTCCATACATTCAGTGACGTTACTGTAGAAAGCGGAGTCTAATGAACATAAACAGTCATCATCATATGGACCAGCATCATCACCATCATCGGAACAAGCTCTAGCAGCTACGATAGCGTAACCACAGAAAGCATGACATTCGTTGGTAGTGACACCAGTAGAAGTAGTAGTAGCAGCAGCTTCAGAGGAAGAAGAACCAGTAGCAGTGGCGGAACTAGAAGCTAAAGTAGATGAAGATGAACAAGCACCTGGAGTGGTCATGGAACATTCAGCTAATGGAGAAGTTAAGTATGATGGGTAGTATTGCCAGATACCTAAACATGGAGCACATTCCATACATTCAGTGACGTTACTGTAGAAAGCGGAGTCTAATGAACATAAACAGTCATCATCATATGGACCAGCATCATCACCGTCATCGGAACAAGCTCTAGCAGCTACGATAGCGTAACCACAGAAAGCATGACATTCGTTGGTAGTGACACCAGCAGAAGTAGTAGCGGCAGCTTCAGAGGTGGTGGAGGAGGAGGTAGCTTCAGAAGAAGAAGCAGCCTCAGAAGAAGAAGTAGCTTCAGAAGAAGAAGCAGAAGAAGAAGCTAAAGTAGATGATGTGACGGTACAAGCAGTTGGGGTAGCAATATCACATTCAGATAATGGAGCAGTGAAGTATGATGGGTAGTACTTCCAGACATCGTAACATGGGGCACATTCAATACATTCAGTGACGTTACCGATGAAAGCGGAGTCTAATGAACATAAACAGTCATCATCATATGGACCAGCATCATCACCGTTATCGGAACAAGCTCTAGCAGCTAAGATAGCGTAACCACAGTAAGCATTACATTCATTACTGGTAGAGGCCATTGCCTTGACTGAAGCTGAAAAAGCAGCAACAGAAGCAACTAATAATTTATTGAATCCTACCATTTTCTTTTTAACGAGTGTAGAAAAGTTGGAGTTATAGAAAATTAATAAAAGGAAAGAAATTCAAGAAAGGGTTTCTAAAAGGGTTATCAAAACGATCAGTAAATATTATATAGAATTGGGGGAAATCACGGTGGTATTTATGGATCTAAAAAAGTTTTCTCTAATAATTGACCGTGATTTTGAGAGAAACAGAAACATCGGATGGCTAATGTAAATACACGGTGAGCCTGCTAAATTTGTTAAAAAACCAAAACAAAAATATGCAAATGCACTAAACAATAAGAAATATGCAGTGATCTTATCGTTGTTGTGCTACTTTTTATTGTTTAAGTAATAAATCTGGGTGTTTTTCAGTTTATTCGGAGGTTACAATATGCATATATTTTCAACCTTATATGTAAAGTTTTACAGTTTTACAAGTAGATGCATCTATACACTGTAATTAAATTACTACCATAATTGAAGAATATATTTTTTAATAATATTTAAAGGTAGTTTTTCTTTTTCATTGAGACGGAAAAGGAAGAAAAATAGAGTTTCAAATCGTGCTTATAATATTTTTGTTTCATTTTTAATTAATTTTAATGAACTAAAACAATTATAGACAAGACATTTCATTGAATTAATAGGAACGGTCGTGGGCTGTAATTGTAAAAGTAATTAAAACAATGTAGAAAAAGTAATAGAATTACACCAAGAAAGTGTACTAATAATGGAACTGGAGTAGCTTGAGCGGCTTATTTTGATAAAAAAAATTGATAATTTTTTGCTGTGCGGATTTATCGATTTATTAAGATTTTAACGGTTTGCTCCTATTTGAGAAATAGAGCATATATTTTTACAGTAGTAATATTATATGTTATATATTATAAGTAATAAAGTAATGCACGCTTTTATGGGATGTTTTACAACAGTAATCACAATATAATATTAAATTATAGGGCTGGAAACTGAACTGATCAATTAGATAAAATCAGCTATAAATTTGAACCGTTATCTCAGATGATCAAAGCAGGAGCAAATATGAACCCTTGACCCTTAGTACAAAGAATTATTCTTTTGTTTACATTTTGATTTTCTTTACTAACCTTTTCTAAAAATGAAATATACTGTTACTATATATATAAGAGCATAAAAGCATTTCTTCTTGAATTTTATTTGCTTCAAAGCAGTTTATCAAATTTGTCTTTATATCTATTATAATGAAACAGTACAATTATAGATCAAAGGCGAGAGAAGAAAATCGTACTTTGATATGTATAATAATGTATAATGTTTAGATGCAAACCCCCCTAGGTAATATTAATTTAGTTTATCCGTATATTTACAAAAAAGGTAAATAAATAGCTTAATTTAGACGTAAGAGGCGTAAATGGTCTTTTCGGTAATTTATCTACCTTAACTCCCTTAAGTTTTTTCCTGTGTTTTTTTTTCCTTCAACTGGGAATTTATGCTAGGAATTCCTGAATAAACCTTTATATTCATAGTTAAATAATTACTATACCTGGGGAAGTCTAACGAACAATGACCGAGCCTGTTATTTATGGTGTTAAAAACCATAAAGGGGGGAACTAAGGAAAAGCGATGGATTTGTAGATGGATCTGATAAAAATTTGCATATCTACGTTTTCTTGCCATGAGAATTCCAAAAGAGGAAATGACATTCTTTACCTTCTTTTGAACTAATTACGATATTATAAAAGTAAGCAATGTTTTTTTTTTTTAGATGTGTGTCATGATTTCTAAATGAGGAAAAATTTTATTTTAATTTACTTAGTAGATCTTTTTGCTTTTTTGTACCCCAAAAGAAGGAAAAAAGCAACACCAAAGAAAATTCTTGGAATGTACTGTACGATAATAAGCTTAATTTATTGCGGAAACCTTAAAATTGTTAATTTATTTACACAAAATAAAGCATTTAAAAAATTAAAAAAATTTATATTAATTATATATAGATACGATGTTATAATTAGGTAACATTTAGTCATGTTGTTAATTTAAGTGAATTAATACTGTAATATAATAATGAAACGTTTAAAATAATAATAAAAATTGAAGGCCGCTCATAAAGGGGGAAGAACTTTTTTTCACAAGTGGAAATGCAAAACCAAGTTACAATTTAACCGAGACAATAGGAATGCGGCTAAATGTAAATTACTTGGTATTTTTCGGATGTCCGTTTTCTCCCTTTTATTTTTCTGCCACCGCCTTGTTCGCTTTGATTTTAGTGGTGTACAGCTGTTTTGCGTTGTCACATGCTTATGGTGTACAGATGCGTTTTAGTGAGTTAGTGTACGGATGTGTATAATCGACGCGTCTATAAAACCTGAGAAAATGAAAAAAAAAACATG